>JZKD02S2247245.1:311944-344799 GCA_000966675.3 Picea glauca
CAATATTCATAATGGCACAAAAGGTATTGGCTGTTCATATGATGATCGATATGTGACCTCAAACGGAGAAATCTTCATGCTCACACTCATGAGGACTTAGCGAAGGTAGGCGTGCAGAAAGGCACAAAGCATAAAATCATCGTTCATTTGAAGTTTGCGACGAAAAATCAATGTTTGTGAAACATTGGTGTAGGCAGCTTATGAGGTAATGAAAAATGTGAATTGGCTGCCAACAGAAGGTTTGCAGAACTAGAAATTTGTTGGGATATCAGAACAACGTAAATTGGCACTTCTCCATGATGAAGAAATATGACCATTGGAGGCATCCCAACCATTAGAACGACACTCTAGAATGGCTAGAAACAAAGTTATTGTTGGAATGTTCGCCATTGGACCATTGGGACCACACCATAACGAATGAAATTTCATTGATTAAGGCGTTCCCACTCATTGGAGGAATCCATTACGATGATGTCTATTTATCCCATCGAGCATTGCACTGTGGACACTTTTTCCAATTGCAATTATTTAAGTTGATTATTACCGCACCATGATTATTGAGACCTCACCACTTGTACTTTTACAATGAGTGTTTGTTCACTGACTCGAGATATCAGATCTCGAGTGTGCATTTGAGACAAAATTAGCGCAGTAGAAAAATCTATCAAAGAGATCCTAATAGAACTCATGGATGAGAAGGTGATGTCTGCAGGCATCCAAGCCTCATTGACGTGAGGAGTGCAAGGCTCATGGATCTGGACCATCCTGAGATGCGACAGAGAAATGAACCAAGCATCGTGATGACCTAGTGTTTTGGGTGGGAAATCCCTCCTACGGACTAGAACTATGGGTTTTATCATACATGCAGAAATGACCTAAAGATTCTTACTTTTTACCATCATCCCATGCCTAAACCCCATTACTCATATGTAAATACAAGGTTCAAGAGATTAAGTTGATGTACCTTATTTTTCATGTTTGATGTTGATCCCTTTTCTCACTTGGTCATTATTTGACTGCAACTCTCCTCCCAATGCTGACCTGCATTCACTAAAGACAAACAAACAAATCCACATGAATTTGATCTATGAACTAATGGGTTAAATATTTAATCAATCATACAATCAATATTCCAATAATGACAATCTCATATGGAGAGACAGGAAAGACAATTCTTTTATTAACTTCACAATGATACCTTACAATGATAAAGTCGGCCATTGCTCCTCGATCCTGGTCCTAGTCTCTTCTTCCACTGTCTTTCAACTGCTTTTCTCTATACTTCTCTTTGCACAAGGATGGGTAAAGGTTGGGACAAAGGGAATACTTAATCGGGTATAGTTTCTTTACTATGGTTTTCCTCCTTTCAAATGGGACCCCTAACCCTTCTTTTATAGGCTAGAAGAAGCTAGGTATTTGGTCAAGTGACCAACCATGAATGGCCAAAAAATTTAGTTAACTTACTCAAAGCTATGTGTTCCTTCAACAACTTTCCTTTTTCCATGCTTTTATAGGTACACGCAGGCTGTCTTGGGTCAACTAGCATGTACAAGTGTACAGTAATGGAGTAGGACACGTGGGTTTTTATAAAAGGGTTTTTTAAGAAGAGTTGTTCAACATTGTTTTGGAAAAGAAGGAATCTGAGATGGTCTGATGCCAAGTAAGCATGTCTAGAGAAATTTAGGGTTATAAAAGATGCCCCCTAATGTGTGAGGTCAGAAGAGAATTTGATGGCTGAAATACATTAACAATATTCATCGATGTTCCGAACAAGTGAGCCTAGGGAACATAAATTAGAAGGTGTCGTCTGCAAAATAATAATTGTCTCATCGAGGCGGGAATACCCATGCTCGGGATAAAAATAAAATCATGGCTACCAATAAAATACACTATAGATCCATGTCATATAACTATATAAAGTGTAGCCATGAGAAATACACAACGGAGCTACATCTCGAAATAAAAAATATATACATGTAGAGTATCCATCTTCTAAAAGATGATAAGGCCTGATGGTTGGAGATGAGGTCTTCAGAGCTTGAGAAACAACTTCAAAATCTTCAAAACTCAGGTAGGAATGTAATATGAGTGTACAAATTTGCTACCCAGAGGTCTTTGATGACTCATCAGTCATGGACTAGAGAATCTTGATGATCATACTGAAGCCTTCATTTATTTCGAACAAAGACTTGATTGGACTTTTGGGATGGCTAGGCATGAGGGCAAGAGACAAATTGTAGAGGGGCCGACTCAAGCTCGGTAAAAAATTTCCTTAGACAATAGCATGAAAAATGATGAGACTCAGGAATCATGGCATTAACATAAGTTTACGAGGTAGGAGGCAACACAAACTCTCCATATGTTTGAAAGAATAACCAAATGGAGGAGGACACAACTCAATGTAGCGGGAACAACTTCCTAAGGTCATATTAAATCCCAGGGTTTGAAGAACAAGAGGACAGATGTGATTTATCCAAGGGCGACTCATTGTGCTGCCAATACAAAGAAAATACTTTTCCCTTCCTCTTTTTGGGGTATATTTGATTTTTTTTTTGTCTTTTTCAATAATTTTGAAAAAATAATAAAATAATGTTACGTTACAAAGGAGGAATGAGTGTCGCAAACATACAAGTTCGAGGTGCAAGGACAAGACTAATGTTCAAAGTAAGGACACTTGGGAAAAATCCCTCCTGGGGCCAAAGGTGTCAAGACGCAAAGGCAAAGTGCTATAGGGATTGCATATAAGGCATGCTTTAGATGGTTTAATTGAGAGCAACATGGGGCTGGCCTTAGACCAAAGAAGAAAGTAT
Source organism: Picea glauca (assembly GCA_000966675.3). NCBI lineage: Eukaryota > Viridiplantae > Streptophyta > Pinopsida > Pinales > Pinaceae > Picea > Picea glauca. Next base: position 314,755 of record JZKD02S2247245.1, read on the forward strand.
GCAAATGCAGTTAACAAAACAAACAATGGTAACGTCCTTCGATGTAAGTTTAATGAGCCTAGAGAAGGTAAGATCAATGGTTTTTCGTATTTAGAGAGTCTGAAAAACGTAAAAGGAGACTCCAATGGGGCACCTTTTCTGAAGGTAGTCTAGTTAGTTCAAAAAAGGGGTGAACTAGCACCGACAAGACATCTATTCAAAACCATTTTAACGAGTGTGATAAAGACAAGATCACTCAACCATTTTTCATTTTTAAGGAGTCTGAAAAAGGCTTAACTATGGACTCTGTCAAGAATGTTCTTCTAGATAATTTTAATGAGTGTGAAAGAATAAGGTCACTCAGCGATCTTCTCAATTTTAGAGAGTCTAAAAAGAGCTTAACTATGGACTCTGTGGGGGTTCCTTTTTCGTAAATTTAGTCCCTGAGGCTCGAAAAAGGGGTAAAATTATACCTGAGAGTAATATTCTAGGGATATGAGGCCTCTAGAGTATACATTTTCCTCTAGAGTATACCTTTGTTTGTGCAGTTGACTGTTTGAACCGAAAAAGGTTTAAACTACCGCCGGATAAACATGACTTCAAATTTCAGTTTAATGAGCATGAAAGGCCACAAGATCACTCAACAATCTTTTCATGTTTAGAGGGTCTAAAAAGGGCTTAAAAGAAGACCCATGGGGGCTACGAATCATGTATGCAAGTGGTTCAGGTAGAGTCCGCTGCTAGGCTCGGACCAAGAGTCTCTTCGATAGTCAACTTGGAAAGTCTCCCAAAAGGGAAGAAAACAAAAACCATGGTGTAAGTCCTCCTGCGGTATAGAAACCGTAGTCATGGCTTCAAGGATAGCCTCATGTGAAGGCAATTCAAAATCCTAGAAATCACGCAAATGAGGGTTGACAGTCCCAAAAGGTGAAGTAAACTGACCATACTCAATATGATGATGGAATTTTTTGCCACGACTGGCAAATTCTATCAGTGAAGAATCACGAGCATGAGGGCTTGAGGATCTACAAACAACGAGATCAGACTTAGAAGGATACTGAAGCCCACTTGGACCAAGAGAGGGAAGCAAGGCCTCCCATGCCCCCATTGGATAAACCAATGGATCAATTGTTGAGACCAAGTATCAAGAGGGAACACATGATTGCACCAGTTCCTGCTCGGAAGCAATTGAACACTGAGGATAAGACGCCACATAATTAACCCATGGCGGGGTAGAGTCTACATGAACACTAGGAATATATAAAGGGGTAGTATGAACTAATGTTGAATTAGGATGGTAATTATTAGATTCCAGTTGGTCGATAGTGACAATGCTTCCATTGTGAGGGAAATGCATCACCCGGAAGAGTGGAGATACCACAACATTCATAGCATATACATAATCATGCCCGAGAAGCATATTGAAATCTAACGGGCCTTGCACCACTATAACATCAAGAAGGACAATCTTCCCACCTAAAGAGATAGGCAACTGAGGAAGAACCCCCAAATATTCACTAGGACGTCTGTCAAAAGCCAACAACTCATCTGAAGCAAACACAAGCTTGGGATATCCCAAGACTTTCCAAACCGAGGATACAATACTTGCAAAATATCCTTCATCCACAATACATCGGTAATTTTTTGTTGAATTAAATTCAACCCTTATTTGAAAGGGTGCGGAGGAAGGAAGATAAGGCTCAACAAGGTCATTCCAATCAAAGGAAACCATCCTAGGGCTTAGAGGGGGTGTGCTTGGAGTGAGCAGAATGCCCCCTTGTTCTGAAAATACTGAACCAAAAATGCTAAAAACATAGTCGGTAGACATGTCACTCCCCAAAAGAAGAGTGGGATCATCCAATGACTGCATCGGCATGACCACTTTCACAACCAATGGATGAATAGGCTATGGGATTACATGGTATAAAGGCACCTCACCCTACAAAATAGGAGTGGGATCAGTCGATCACTGCATCAGCATGGCCACTTTCACAACCAATGGATGAATAGGCTGCAAGAATACATGGTCTAAAGGCACCTCACCCCCCAAAAGAGGAGTGGGATCAACTGATGACTGTATCAACATGACCACTTTCTTAGCTAGTGGATGAATAGGCTAAGAGAATACATGGTCTAAAGGCACCTCACCCATCAAAAGAGGAGTGGGATCAGCCAATGACTGCATCGGCATGACCAATTTCTCAACCAATGGTTGCATAGGTTGAGAGACTACATGGTCTAAAGGCACCTCACCCCTCAAAAGAGGAGTGGGATCAACCGACGACTCCATCGACATAATCACTTTCTCAACCATTGGTTGAATAGGCTGAGAGACTACAAGATCTAAAGGCACCTTGCCCCTCAAAAGAGGAGTGCGATCAACCGATGAATGCATTAGCGTGACCACTTTCTCAACCAATGGTTGAATAGACTGTGAGGAAACCTCAAAAGACTCAGAATCATAAGAGCTTGCAGATAGGGACCACAATCTTTGTACCTTTGGAATGCCAGGACACAAATGAGTAAGGTGATCCCCCTTACAAAGCTTACAAGGGAAATTAGGCTTACGTCCTAACCATCTAGGTTTCTCAAAAGAATTAATGCCCCCAACATGACTAGCAGTGGTTGGTTTCACATCTCCAACATGACTTGCAGAGGTTAGTGATGGGTCAATAACATGACTTGTAGAGGCTATAGACCTATTACCAGTATGACTAGTAGTGACTAGACTTTTTCCTCCATAATGACTTGTAGAGGGTGAATGTGTGCCCCCAACATAAATTTCAAAGGCTAGGTGCTGGTCTTCAACGTGACATGCAGAGGTTGTCAACCTATCTCCAACATGACTCACAGAGGTTGGTGATTTATTCTTCCTATACTTCCTCTGTCTATTTCGTTTAGAATTCTAGTTACTAGTAACTATACTTTCATTGGAGGTGAGAGAAAGAGAAGGAGAAGAATTTGTTGATGAAGAAAAATCAACAAGCTACCCCAGACATAAAGTGCTTAGCTGAGAAACATCAAGAGAATTTGGGACATTTGGAATGGTACCCAACCAAACTGGTAGTTCCACATTCAACCAAGGAATGTACAAAGTGGCCATCAAAGGGACACCAACATTTTTGAAGAAGGGAAAAGCACAAGAATCCCCTTGGGAAGGGGTTCCTTGGTTGGTATGGTCGAAAAAATTAGCCATGAATATCCTATGCATAGGTTCTCCCCTTGCGAGATCATTCAAGTCTGTAAAAGTCTCACACACTGACTCTGGCAAACCAGTGGTATCAAAACAATGCCTATGAAGAGGCGGCTCCATGTTTCTAAGAAGACGACCAAAAAGTCCTCACGACCGGCGGAGTGGGTGGTCTACCACCCTAGGTCAGAGACCCAAAGCCACAACTGACTAAATCACTATGGAAAAATAGGGAGAACAAAGCACACACTAAAAGTTCCTAAAGGCAAATAAAGCATATGCCTAACTAGTTGGAAGAAGAGTTACACCAACCAACACTAGAGAAACTTACCGGTGCAAGTGAAAATCGAATATGGAAGCACCCTCCAGGTATACTCTGAAAAACGTGTCCCGATGTCTACCCTAGGTACTACGGTATACCCCCGCGGTCACCTGTGTAAGTCCCTAAAATAAAGGCAAATAGGTTGCCAATTCGTGAACAATCACCAGGCGGGTACATTCGACAGTTGGGTGGACCACAATGAGCAGGGTATAAAGCCAAAAACCTATCAAGGGTATCGAAAAAAAGTGTTCCAGAAGATGACTGAGGATCTCGAATAGATTCAAGACCCACGAGGCTCCATGGAAAATGCGATCAATGGAATCCCAAGACAAGTCCTCTATATGCATTCCCCACTACACTTGGTCCAGCTTTGGGGGGGTTATCTCTGCTACCTTTCCGTAGGCAACCTCGTTTTTATCCCTTGTGTTAGAGGGGGGCTCGGATAACTTTCACGATACTGGACTTTGACACTCCCTAAATCAGACTCCAATGTTTGATTTAATGGCCTTGAAGAGTTTCCTCTCCAACCTAATTCAAGGCCCCAACCCTACAGTAGTTGGTTGACCCTACAAACATAAAAAGTCTAATGAATTTTAGATTTAAGGTTAATTTTTATGGCTTGTCTTACATCAAAGGTTATGAAAGTGAAACTAGTGATGTTTGAAAGATGAAATAAAAATAAACAGAAAGCTGGAAACAAAATAACTTCTTCTTGACTCAAATCTTAAACAACTTTTCAAACTAAAAAATTTCTAAGATCTTTGAACAGTAAACACAAAGCAGGATTTCACTCGACTACAATCTACTTATGATCTAAGTGAACCGTCAAGAACTTATGAAAGAAAAGAATTTTCCTGGTTACTAATTCAAACCAACATTATTTAATCAAACAAAGAAATAAAATGTTTTTTTTATTTGAATGCTCACAAAGAAAAATGGAAAATATCAACAAGTAAAAACCAAGAAAACTTCTGGCCTAAGTTCAGATCGTAAAGAGTCACTTTAAAAATAACACACAAGAAAATTAAAACTGGACTCTCGGCCTTGTCTAACATCCCTGTAAAAAGAAAATTTTGAGGAAAAACTTCTTAATGAAAAAGAAAGCTATTGTTGTCATCAAACCTAAGTTACTGACTGCTATGACAGAGACCCAAAAACTTGAGAGGTATAGATCTTGTCAAAGGAAAGGATGATTGCCTCACCTTAAACAAAAAAATTCTCCACATGCACGCTGCTGACAGTTCAATAGCAAGCATGTGCACACGAGTTGTGTAAATTCAGGGCGTGCGTACACGAGTGCTGGTCTTATACAGGCTGCTTATATCTATGAAACTCTAAGACAAATGAAATGCCAAGCAATCCAGCCTAGGCAGAGACTACTGGTACTGAGAACCAGGATCTCTTGAATCTTGAAGACTCAGACACTTACTTTTAACAGAAAAAAGAACACAATTTCAAGGAAAACTTCATAGAACAAACCAATTTGAGGTGAAACCTACGCTCTATACTGCAAACAAAAAAGACTAGAAAGAGTTTAAGAAAACTCCTAAGAAAGATTATTTCTGACAGGGGAGAGGATGACTGCCTCTCTAAACAAAAAAATTTGGAATCATACACGTGACTAACACTTCCTCAGCTAGCATGTAGACGCGGGATGTGGGAATATAGGCCATGGGTGCACATGTGTAGACCTTATACAGGCCACATGTACCTCTGTGGGTCTCAAAAAAAAATGCAGTCAAGCAAAGAAATAGAGATGACTGGTATGGAAGACCATAATCTTTGTTAGCTCAGACTTTTGCAGAAACTTTAAAAACAAGAAATGAAACCAGTTCTTAAAAATACCCAAGAAAAAAAATTCTCAGAAACCCTAGAGATCCCCAGTATGGTCACCAATTCTGTTGTGGGTGGGAAATCCCTCCTACGGAATAACAATAAGGGTTTTATCATGCATGCAGAAATGACCTAAAGATTCTTACCTTTTACCATCATACCATGCCTAAACGCCATTACTCATATGTAAATACAAGGCTCAATAAATTAAGTTGACGTACCTTATTTTTCGTGTTTGATGTCGATCCCTTTTCGTGCTTGGTATTTCTTTGACTGCAACTCTCCTACTAATGATGACCTGCATTCACTAAACACAAACAAAGAACTCCACATGCATTTTATCTATGAACTAATGGGTTAGAGATTTAATCAATCATATAATCAATATTCCAATAATGACAATCTCATATGGCAGGACGGGAAAATAAATTCTTTTATTAACTTCACAATGACACCTTACAATGATAAAGTCAGCCACTGCTCCTCGATCCTGGTCCTGGGCTCTTCTTCCACAGTCTTCTAACTGCTTTACTCTATACTTGCCTTTGCACAAGGATGGGTAAAGGTTGGGACAAAGTGAATACTTAATCGGGTATAGTTTCTTTAATATGATTCTCCTCCTTTCAAATGGGACCCCTAACCCTTATTTAATAGACTAGAATAAGCTAGGTATTTGGTCGAGTGACCGGCCATGCATGGTCAAAAGGTTTAGTTAACTTACCCAAAGCTATGTATTTCATCAACAACTTTCCTTTTTCTGTGCTTTTGTTGGTACTCTTGAGCTGTCTTGGGTCAACTAGCATGTACACGCATGTAGTAATGGAGTAGGGCATGTGGGTTTTTATAAAAGGGGGTTTTAAGAAGAGTTGTTAAACAATGTTTTGGAAAATAAGGAATCTGAGATGGCCTCATGCCAAGTAAGCATGTCTGGTGCAAATTAGGGTTATAACACTTAGCAAATGCGAAGCTCATCCCATCTATCCTACCCGACTACATCTTGCCTCTGGCTGGCATGGTGTGTCATGATAGTGTCCCGAGGGACTTCAACTACACAATCATCACTATGTACCTCCCGAAGGGAATACGTGCAGTCAGACCATAGTTGGAGAGGATTCATATGTTGAAGATCAATGACTATAACTTAGGAGACCACAAGAACTATGGCATGCTTGCACCATACAAGTATTTGACCAAGAAAAAGGGGAAGAAGTCGAAGATCATCCCCCAGTCGTGGACCATGGACATCGTGAGGTCCACCATTCTGAATGTAATGAAGATACCCCACTTTGGAAGGCACTAGGAGGTTAATGTGTGCGTTAAATTCTTGTTGTCATGATTCCATGGTGGTTACCTATGGTTGAAAAAGCGTATCATAGTCGATCTAGCCCTGATCCATCCGATCACTAGATTAAGAATGCAAGGACCAAACCCACAAGAATTTTATCCAGGGAAGGCTGCAGATCGCACCCTGGCGCAGATAATCAAAGATACCTATGGAGATCTAGAGAAGGGGAAGCGAGGCTACAAGGTATCCTCCATACAGAATGTCACAGTGCGCCTAACATACCAATTGATCGCTGGTAAGATAGTAAGGAAGAGCAGACCCACACAGGTCATGGGGTTCATTGTTGACCTCGCGGGAAAATTCATTGAAGGGATAAAAATGAACTGGGTGAGATACCTTGTCAACCAGTTAGAGAAAGACTGCTGTGAATCTCATCATTAGGGCTATGAGTTCCATTTTAGTTGGTTTTTTATCCTCATTGCCTTCATTGCTTGGGAGATGTCGGAAGGTGCGACCTTCCCTGAAATTGATCCATCTGAAACCTTAGTTGTGAAGTTCACTATGCTATGGTATTCTAGCGACATGGATAAACAATGGTGTTCCACACCTATTACCTGCAGTTCAAGAGGGATATTGAATCTTTCCCTTGTATCATGTCGAACAACCTGGATAGGTTCAGGCCAATTATGAAGTTTCGCATAGATAGACATTTTATTTATATCACTACGTGTGGAGACGAACATAAAGAAGAGCTTTAATCCTACTACAAGCTCACAGAGGAGGACCTGGAAGAAATAACTAAGGAATGGCCTGAAGAGCTTCTTATACCAGTCGACTAGGAATAACTGTTTGACCTCGAGCTCATTGGAAGTCGTATGGTCACTCACAAAGAGTATGATGCACCCAACAATAGCAGGAAGAAAAAGAAGGAAGATGTATAGGAAATAAACAACGCATTAGAAGAGATTGCATCAGATTCACCTAGCAGAGGAAGAGATTATGAAGTGGACAAAGAAGGGAAAGAAGGGGAAGAAGACAGGCATATGTAGGGAAATGTAACACCACCTAGGAACCCCCTTGATGAGGCAGAGATTCCCAAGAAAAGAAATTCTTCCCCAATGAAACCTACATCGTGGAAGAAGTCAAAAGCTAGTAAGCCCAAGCTGCAGACTGTGCTCACGGTGGATGAGATCGACCTCATCATCGTGGTTGTATCAAATACATCAGAAGATACTTTACAACACAATGAAGAAAAACAAGAATCCATGTATGATCGCATTGAAGTAGAGCTTAAGGGAATACACCAGGCTCTCCATTCAAGCCGCACAATGCCTACTGTGTTGTTGTCAACAAGGAACATAGAAGTAGGAGATGAGCCTTTCCAACTACGCAGGATAGTAGATGCGATGGAGGCTCACCTTCGTCGTGTCTAGGCGGAAAAGGAACAATGGAGAATCAAGTGGAAAGGCTTGCCGAATCCATTCATCAACTCCAACAAAGAATAGAAGAATTGGAATTACAGATAGTGCCAAGCACTCCGCAGGAAGTGAGAGATCTAAGAGAAGAAATTGCGAGGAGCATAGTTGAGAGAATCAAGGTATTAGACTTGGAATGCAAACATTTCAACACTCGAAGTGTGCAGACCTACAATGCCTTACAGAGGACCCTGAGCTCAGGACACTAGATTCACATCTCTAGGAGGCAAAAAAACAAGCAACAACAATGCAAGTATAGTTGAAGCTACTATCACCGGCCCAGAGGATGAAAATATTCCAGGAAAAATGCATGGTTTAGTAATAGGCCCATGCCATTCAAAACAAGGTCATGGAAGTAACCCAAACACTCCATCTAGTCCAAGATGAAGCCTGGACACATTTTGGAGAGATTTAAGGACAAGGTACATAAATAGAACAAGTAGTCACCTCAGTTGAACAATGATTGGAAGGACCTGTCACCAAGAAGGTCATTCAGGAGTTCATCGAGCAAGAGGATATAGATAAGCATCTGGTAGAAGAAGCTTGAGCCAAGCTAGAGGCCTTTAAGGTAGAGTTACCCAGATCAGAGTAACTCAGGATGAGTCACAGGTGAGTGTTGGGGGCATGTTGTCCCTTGACCAAGTTTTGGAGAACTTGGGTGACGTTTGACCAATTTTGGGACTTTGACAGGCTATTCGAAGGTAGATCACAAGGAGAAGTGGAGATCGTGGAATCTTGGCCCCTTATTAGGGAATTTTTTGGTTTAGGGTTTATGTAACGGGTATGGGATGTTGTCCCATGGGTTTACCCATGTTTAGGCCCTTTTGTAATGTATAAATAGAAATCCAGGTGATGTAAGTGAGAGAGACCCAGTGGAACCGACTTAGTCGGAAGCTAGAGGATTTGTGCATGTTGTGTGCTAAGAACTTGCAGAGCTAAGTGAAAGTGATTGTAATAATCCTGTGTGCAGATTGTATGAAGGATTTGTGCTTAAACCTAGCTCGAGGAAGGAGGATCTGGTGAGGTGCGCACATATCTCTTGTCATACGCAGAGTGGGGTTTTTGGGCTCTGTGCATGTAAGAAGATTGACAGAAGATAATAAAGAAGAAGAAGAGTTGGTGGACATAGCCCCACACTGGGGTGAACCACGTATATACTGTGTTGTGGTTTCTTTGTGCATAAAAGGGGTGATGGTTGTTTTTATCTACATTTGCTAATTTAATTTTTAGTTAAAAAGAAAAGAGGGTAAATGGTTGTTTTTTATCTACACTTGCTAAATTAATTTTTAATTAAAAAGGAAAAAGGGTAAATGGTTGTTTTATCTACGCTTTCTAAATTGATTTTTTTTACTTAAAAAGGAAAAAGGGGGGAACTTAAAAAAAATAGGAAACTTCAAGAAAAAGAGAAACTTAAAGAAAAGGGGAAACGTAAAAAAAAAAATGAATGTCTAACTTAGTAAGGAATCTTGCCTTTGGAACTTTCTAATTATGAACTCAACTAGGAAATAAGTAAGGCGTAAGTCATTTAAGAAGTGTAAGGGAATTTTGGGACACCGAGGATTGTTTTTATGAATGATCTTAGGTGGATGAGGGAAATAGGAATATTTGATTAATTAATAAAATTGATTTTGTCGTGCAACTAGGGGATCAGGCGACATGTGTATGGGGGAGGTTTTTTGAAATTAATTAACTGAAAAAGGAATTTAGTGAGAATTTGGGAAACTAATTAATAAAAAATCTATAAAAAGGAAGGAGGAGGAGGAGTATGGATTTGATCTTTTTGCATAACGTCACGCTACTGAAATTTTATCTTGAATGGACTTTCTCTTGTGGGAGTTGGGATATCTAGCTCCGACAAGGAGTGGTAGATACACATTGCGAGGTGAGATGGGTGCTAACATTCTCTAGTATTGTGTACAAGTCTCCTTTGTGACTCAGGGGGCTCAGGGGGAAGAAGAGTACCCCTAACATTGGCTGGGAGGTACCAGTGAGGTCACATCGGCTAGAAAGTGAGAGCTGGATGGAGCGTGCATAGGAAAACGACTTCAAAGCATTCACATTTGGATATGGTATGAATGTTTATATTTGTATTAAATGGTAGCTTAAATATTTTTCATGTGCCTTCGGTGATGTACTTCTACTGTGTTAAATTTTATGTTTTATTCATCGTAACACTATCCAGAGATTTCCTTTTTATCTTTAGCAAATTATCTTGATGAGACCAACATTTTATGATCAGAGGACTTAAAGTCATCCCAACCTTATGCTCACTATATTTTGAATTGATTTCCCATGTCGAACCCAAACGTTGATTGCAATGACTTCTCTATGTTGTTTTTATTGATTTAATACGAATAAAAATTGTGTTTTTATCTTCTGTCCCTTATATTTAAGTTATTATTTTGTGCTTGAGGAGTCGGTCAGGATCCTAATCAACTGTCTTCAATACGGTGTTTAAGACTGATATTTAAATGCATTAATTTCCTGTGCATGGATATAAGTGAAAGATAAATTTTCGCCCAAATATTAATCCCTTACTCATCTCTGTGTTTTCCTCTTATGATTAATATCTAATATTTGTGCCTTCTTGTCAATGAGTATCTTTGTGTTTTTGATTGATTAATTGTCGATTGATTATTCTTTGAGCCTTCTTGTGATTGAGTATCTTTGTGTTTTTGTTTGATTCATCTCTGATCGATTAGTCTATGCATTTTTTTTTATTCATCTCTGATCGATTCATCTCTGTGTTTTCTTGTGAATGATTATCTCTGTGATTCATCTCTGATCAATTTCTTGGCATATTTTCTATGTGATTCTTGGCATATTACCCAATGCTTTGATTGGTATAATATCTACGATTTTAATGATAAATCAAACCTATTTGATTGGTAAAATCTTTGCGTTGTATTACTTACCACTGCAAATTTTTACTCTGCAAATTTCTTTTTAGATATCTAATTAATTGGCACTTTACCCAACATTCACACAACTATTTCCTTGGCACATTACACAAAATCTACACCATGAATTTCTGGGCATATTACACAATAGTTGCACCATGTTTCTCTTGGAGTTATTACCCATCTTTTACACCATGACCTTGGCATATTAAACAACCTTTTTACACCATGAATTCTAGGTGAATTACCTAGTTCTGACAGAGTGAATTCACCCATCCTTCACCACTGCGTTTTGATTGCATTTGAATACAAACATTGATTATTGTTGATAACGATTTAATATTATGGATTTCTATATCATGGATATTAATATCGTGGATAGCAATATCATGGATAGAGAATTTAATATTTATTGACAACTGTTTTATATATAATGTGTGACAAAGATATATTTATAATGATTTAGTGACAACGATTTCATATATAATGTGTGACAGATTTTATATATAATGTGTGATAGAGATTTAATATTTATTGATAATGATTAGATATATAATGTGTGACTGTGAATTTTATATTATTGACAAAGATTTTATATATCATGTGGTTAATGGTTAGACAACGTATCAATGCTAGACAACATATATAGTTAGAAACATATAATTACTAGTCAAAAACTAATTGTTACCATTAGTTAGTTACCATGACCTAATTGTATTTTTATTACAATTAGTTACCATGAACAATATGTATTTTTAATATTGATGTAGTTACCATGAACAATATGTATTTTTAATATAATTAGTTACCATGAACTAATTTTTTTGAATATAATTATTTTTAATATGTACAGATTGAGGTAGTCAAGGCGTCACCATGGAATAAATAGTACATATTAGAGAATATACTTCTTACTATGCGAACATGGCGTAATTCATCATTACATTCCTCATAACACTAGTATTAGTATTGATTATGTTAAGTGCATATACTAATTCTCTTTTTCAATGCAAACAAAAAACAAGTAGTTATCAACTAAAGGTAGTTATCACGTGAATATACCTCCAGCATGAAGGTACGCATGGTGCTATTTCAACTGAAGGGGAGCACTCTTCTATGGTGGAAGAAGCTCTTGTCGCAATTGAACATGGTTGTCGAATAAGTGTCATGGGAATTGTTCGATGAACGGTTTTGAAAGAGGTATCTATCAGAAAAATGCATTGAGCATCATATCAATGAGTTCAATGCCTTGCGATAGGGCAGCCACATGATGCCCAAGTATGAGGCCCGTTTTATGGGGTTTCTTTGGTATTCTCTACACCTGAATACCAAGAAAATTAAGGTCAACAGGTTCTTGTTTGGCCTTAATTTCATCATTCAGGAAAAGGTTAGGATTCTGATGACTCATACCTTACATGATGTTGTCCAGAAGGCCCTCATAGTAGAGGAGGAGCTTATTAATGGGGTTCAGAGTAGGACTCCAGGGAGACCAATGGGGCAAGGGCCATATAGTGTGCAACAACATTAGAAACTAACTAGACACTCACTAGGATATCATGGCTTCCAGAGAGGATCCACTTTCACTACACCTCAGTGACCCACGCCTTAGTAGAAAACTCCTTACTGAGGACCATAAAACCAACAACAACCTCGATCGGAGTAGCAATAGTTTAGGCCTGTTCAACAGAATAGACCAAGATTCCAGGATGGTGGGCCGTCGGCTTCTACTTTGGGTACCAGTAGTACTGGACCAAATAAAGGGTGTTGGACATGTGGGGAGTCACATTACCAGTGCAACTGCCCAGTGAATAGGACTAGAACATATAGATTAGTCGGACCCACTACCATGGGAGATTTGGGCAAGGCCCATCAGATTCATGCAGCAGTGAATAAACGCCAGGAAGAGCACCAGTCGATTGTTCTTGAGACGTAAGGTACTATCACTGACCAGACCCTTAGTATTTTGATAGATCCAGGTGCTATAGAGAGTTTCATTTCTAGGGCAATGCTAAAAATAATTAACGTAAAGGCAGTCAAACATGATGATTTTAGCTTTGTAGAAATGGCTTTTGGAGCCAAACAAAAGGTTGTTGAGAAGGTTACAGGTTGTAGCCTTAACCTGGGAGAATTTTTCACTAGGGACAAACTGTACATCATAATATTAGGATCTTATGACGTCATGATCAATATGGACTGGTTGAAATTGCATGAGTTGATACTCAACTGTAAGATGAAATGATTGATCCTGATCGATGATGATTGATAGAGATGCGTGATTATAGGTCGGAACCAGGGAGTTTCCCTGAGTTTCATCTCATCCTTGAAGCTACGGAAGAGCATGCACAAGGGATGTAAGATTTATGTTATCCTTGCATTAAATGAGAAGGGAGAAACATAAGGTATAGAACAACTTCCAGTGGTGAGAGAGTTTGTAGACATCTTCCCTGAGGAGTTACCTAGGATGTCGCCAGAGAGAGAATTGGAATTTACCATAAACCTAAAACCGAGGACTGAACCGATAGCAAGAATGCCTTATCGGATGTCGACCCCAGAGTTACAGGAGTTGGGAATGCAACTGAAGGATTTGTTGGGCCTATGACTTATATGTCCAAGTGTGTCACCGTGGGGTGTGCCTGTTATTTTCATACGAAAGAAGGATGGGTCGTGGAGACTCTACATTGACTACCGTCAATTGAACAAGGCAATGATCAAGAATCAACATCCGTTGTGAAGGATTGATGATCTGTTTGATTGGATGAAAGGTGTGATGGTGTTTTCAAATATCGTTTTGAGATCAGGGTATCACCAGTTATGGATCAAAGAGGATGACATCTCTAAGACCTCCTTTAAGATGAGGTTTGGACATTACGAGTTTACTGTTATAACGTTTGTACTAACAAATGCCACAGGAGTATTTATGAGCTTGATGAATAGCGTGCTCTGTGAATACTTGGACAATTTAGTCCAAGTATTCATTGATGATATTTTTATTTACTCTTAAACGATGGAGGAGCATGATGTGCACTTGCGCCTAGTGCTATAGTGTCTATGAAAGAACAAATTGTATGGGAAATTGTCTAAATCCTTGTTTTATCAATCAAGGATTCATTACTAAGGACATGTCATCTTCAACGAAGGTATATCTGTGGCTCCAACAAAGTTCAAGGCTATTATGGAATGGCCTACGCCGACGAATGTCCTTGAAGTGCATAGCTTCATGGGTTTAGTAGGATACTATCGACGGTTCGTCAAGAGTTTTTCAAAGATAGCAAATCCGATTACGGAATTGTAGAAGAAGAACAAGAAGTTTGTTTGAACCGAGAAATGTGTAGAATCATTTTGGAGGATCAAGGAGTTGTTGAAAACAAAACCAACACGAAATGTCCTTGAAATGGACACAGACTTCTTGGTATGCACTCACTCATCCAAAGAAGGCTTAGGCAGAGTCTTGATGCAAGACGATCGAGTGATCGCTTAGAGAAGGAATGAGGAGAACTATGCGACGCATGATTTGGATTTGTTAGCCATTGTTTATGCCTTGAGAGTTTGGAGACACTACCTTATTGGATAGAAATTAGAACTAAAAATGAACCACTATGGACTACATCACATCTTTACACAAAGTGACTTGAACGTGAGACAACGACGTTGGTCGGAATTGCTTAGCGAGTATGATTTCTAGATTTTTTACATAAAGGGAAGAGTGAAAAGAGTGGTATATGCGTTGAGTCAGAGACAACACATATTTTTAGTTATTCCTCTTCAGACGAATCTACATGAAAATATTCTAACCTTACAATGCAACAATGACTGGTACAAAGAGTTCAAGGATTTTCTCGGCCAAAACACAATGATGGTACCAAAATTTGAAGGATTTACTATGGAAAACGACGAATTATTGAGATTTAAAGGTTGAATTTATGTACCACCCAATGATGAGTTGAGGATTTTTATCCTAAAAGAGGCTCATAGAGAAGTGTACATGGCTCATCCTGGAGTCATGAAGATGAGGGAAGACCTTAAACCCTTATTCTTTAGGAAAGGAATGAAGGAAGACATAATCAACTACATGGCTAGATGTCTAGAATGTCAGCAGGTGAAGGATGAGAATAGACATCCCACAGGACTACTACAACCACATGCTATTCTGGAATCAAAATGGGAGGTCATTTCGATGGATTTCATTGTTGTATTTCCACTAACGACAAGGAGTCACGACTCAATTTTTGTGGTAGTCGATACTCTGACGAAGAGTGCTCATTTTATTCCTGTGCGTACAACGTATCAAGCACCTGAGATAGATAGAGTTTTCATTAGTGAGATTGTGAGGCTGCACGGTGTGCCTAAGAGGATTATATCTGATAGAGGATCAATGTTTACCAGATGATTTTGAACTAGTTTCCAAGAGGCCTTGGGAACCCAACTTAACTTTAGCACCATGTATCACCTGGAGATATACGAGAAGACCAAAATAAAAAACCAAATCTTAGAGGATATGTTACGTATGTACATTATGGACCAACAAAAGCATTGGGAATAATTCTTTCCATTGGTATAATTTTCATATAACAACAGTTATCAAAGCACCATTAAGATGGCTCCTTTTGAGTTTCTTTATGGGTGATAGTTTCAGATGCCTTTGAGTTGGGATCGACTTGAGGATAGGGTTCTGGTGAGACCAGAAGTGATCAAATAAATGGAAGATCAAATGCAAGCAATATGACAAAGAATCAAGGAAGTGCGGGATCGACAGAAGAGTTATGTCGATGCACATCGTGTCGACCATAGTTACGAAGTTGGCGATCGAGTCTTCTTCTGGGTGAAACCGCATAAGAGTTTGATCAATTTTTGAAAGGGTGATAAAATATCTCCTAGGTTCATGGGACCTTTCAATATTTTGGAAAGGAAGGGGCCTGTGGCCTATCGACTAGCCTTTCCTGATTCTTTGAGGCATATGCACGATGTTTTTCATGTATCTATTTTGAGACAATATATTAGTGATCCTACACATGTTATTGAGATGAGTTGTTTGTAGGTATCTGACGAGGGTGCGCTCACGATGGAGCCAATCCGTACTATGGACCATCACATTCGAAATCTACGACGTCAAACAGTAGATCAGGTCAAGGTATAGCTGGAGAACTATAATCTACACTTGGTGACCTGGGAGGACGCATATGATATGCGCCAATAGTTTCCATTTTGTTTTTAGAGATAGACTTATGATACTATCATATGCTTTATTTTGACACTTATATACTGTGAAACTTCAGGATGAAGTTTAAACCAAGAGGGGGTGTATGTAACATCCCTCTCTTGCGTGCACTGAATGAACTTATTCTTTGAGGACACTTGCGTACAAGTGATCTGGGTTATTATACTATTGGTTGTTTTGATAATGATTATGAGATATTATGGATTTGATGATATGTTATTTTGTTGTATTTACCTAGACATGTGTTATTGACTGGGTTCTCCTGAGTGTGTAGGACTCTAGACATTGAGGAAGCAGAGGCATCGATGAAACCCCTTGAACTCCGGATCAAGTCAGGGAGTGGACTATTGGGGTTTGAATGTTGTTGATGTGACATATGTACATATGATTAGATGTTATGATGATTGATTATTATTGCTGACATGATTCGTTGATGGATGCAGGATGACAATATCTTGTTGACCAGGCTTACATGTGGAGTAGAGGGGTCACGTAAGACAACTAGAGACATTGAGGGATAGGTGTGGTAGCATCCCTAACACAACCTACTATCACTCTCGTCGTGGCTCTAACTGTATGTTAACAATTACCTAGTTCGAGAAGACCCACGATGTCATGAGGGAAGACTGTGACAGTCTCTCATGATGATTCTAAGGGGCATGTAATAAGGAAGGGGCCTTATTCCTTAGAGGCCCTTAGTCTCCCACAAGATCACCTGGTGGAGTATTGACTCCGGGGGTTTGACATCTACCAAATTTAGTCAAGAGGCGAGTGGAACCCTTGTACCACATAGTGCATCCTGAAGGGCATGTTGCGCAAGGAAAATGGAAAGAGGCAAGAGGCACCCTTGGAGCATGTAGTGTGTCTTGACGGGCACGTCATGCAAGGAAAATGAAAAGAGGGGAGTGGAACCCTTGGAGCAACTAGTGTGTCCTAAAGGGCATGTCGTGATTTTAACTGGTAAGTGAATAAAACTAGTCGGCCTTAAAATGATTGATGTGATAAGTAAGGTTTAAAAACATTTTTTTCTAATAAAAAAAATATCGCCCAACCTAGTGAAATTAAAACCTAGGTCTAAGTAGAACATGTGGTCAAATAATAATAATAATAATAATAATAAATAAACATGTTTCAAGAAGAGATGTAAGAAATTCAAACTTATTTATTAAAGTCAAAATTATAATGGAGGATTAAATTTTTATAAAGGGGTGATGGTTGTTTTTATCTACATTTGTTAATTTAATTTTTAGTTAAAAAGAAAAGAGGGTAAATGGTTGTTTTTTATCTACAGTTGCTAAATTATTTTTTAATTAAAAAGGAAAAAGGGTAAATGGTTGTTTTATCTACACTTGCTAAATTTATTTATTTTATTTAAAAAGGAAAAAGGGGGAATCTTAAAAGAAATAAGAAACTTAAAAAAAAAGGGAAACGTAAAGAAAAAGATGAATGTCTAACTTAGTAGGGAATCTTGCCTCTGGAACTTTCTAATTATGAACTCAACTAGGAATTAAGTAAGACATAAGTCATTTAAGAAGTGTAAGGGAATTTTGGGACACCGAGGAGCGTTTTTACGAATTCTCTTAGGTGGATGAGGGAAATAGAAATATTTAATTAATTAATAAAATTGATTTTCTGGTGCAACTAGGGGATCGGGCGACATGTGTACAGGGGTGGTTTTTCAAAATTAATTAACTGAAAAAGGAATTTAATGAGAATTTGAGAAAATAATTACTTAAAAACTCTATAAAAAGGATGGAGGAGTAGGAGTATGGATTTGATCTTTTTGTGTAATGTTACGCTTCTGAAATAATATCTTGACTGAACTTTCTCTTGTGGGAGTTGGGATACCCATCTCGGGTAATGAGTGGTAGCTCGACCTTATGAGGTGAGATGGGTGCTATCATTCTCTGGTATCGTGTGTGTGGCCCCTTTGTGGCTCGGGGGGCTCAAGGGGAATAAGAGTACCCTTAGCATTGGCTGGGAGGTACTGGTGAGGTGACATCGGTTGGAAAGCGGGAGATGTATGGAGTGTGCATGAGACAACGACTTTGGAGTGTTCAAATTTGGATATGGTACACATGTGTATATTTACATTGAATGGTAGTTTAAATAATTTTCATGTGCCTTCCGTGATGTACTTCTATTGTATTAAAGTTTATGTTTTATTTAGCATAACGTTATCCGGGGATTTCATTTTTATCTTCAAAAAATTGTCTTGATGAGCCCAACATTTTATGATCAGAGAACCTAAAGTCATCCTAGCCTTATGCTCAATGTATTTTGAATTGATTTCACATGGGGAATCGAAACTTTGATTTCAATGACTTATCTACGTTGCTTTTATTGATTTAATATGAAGAAAATTTATGTTTTTATCTTTTGTCCTTTATCGTTAAGTTATTAGTCTGTTCCTGAGCAATCAACCAGGAGCCTAATCGAATGTCTTCACTCCGGTGCTTAAGACTGAGATTTAAATTTTCTTCTTTCATGTGCATGGATAATAAGTGAAGGATAAATTTTCGCCCAACTATCTATCCCTTAATCATCTCTGCATTTTTCTTTTATGCGTAATCTCTAATCTTTGGGCCTTCTTGTGAATGAGTATCTTTGCGTTTTTGATTGATTCATTGACAAATGATTAGTCTTTGTGCCTTCTTGTGATTGAGTATCTCTTCATTTTTGTTTGATTCATCTCTGATCGATTAGTCTCTGTGCTTTTTTTTTATTCATCTCTGCGTTTTCTTGTGGATGATTATCTCTGTGATTCATCTATGATCTATTTATTGGCATATTATCTTTGCGATTCTTGGCATATTACCAAGCGCTTTGATTGGTATAATCTCTATGATTTTAATGATAAATCCCAATGCTTTGATTGGTAAAATCTCTACGTTGTATTACTTACCACTGCGAATTTTTACTCTATGATTTCCTTTTTATATAGCTAATTACTTGGCACTTTACCCAACATTCATGCCACTATTTCCTGGGCACATTACACAAAATCTACACCATGAATTTCTGGGCATATTACACAACAGTTACACCACGTTTTTCTTGGAGTTATTACCCAGCGTTTACACTGTGACCTTGGCATATTAAGCAACCTTTTTACACCATGAATTTTGGGTGAATTACCTAGTTCTAACACAACGAATTCACCCATCCTTCACCATTGTGTTTTGATTGCATTTGAATAGCAACATTGATTACTGTTGACAACGATTTAATATTATGGATTTCTATATCATGGATAGAAAATTTAATATGTATGGACAAAATTTTTATATATAATATGTGACAAAGCTATATTTATAAAAATTTAGTGACAACGATTTCATATATAATGTGTGACAGACATTTTATATATAATGTGTGACATATATTTAATATATAATGTGTGACAAAGATATAATTATTGACAATGATTTTATATATCATGTGGTTAATGGTTAGATAATGTATCAATGCTAGACAACATATACAGTTAGAAACATATAATTACTAGACAACAACTAATTGTTAGCATTAGTTAGTTACGATGAACTAGTTGTTTTGATTATAATTATTTTAATATGTACACATTGATGTAGTTACCATAAACTAATTGTATTTTTATTACAATTAGTTACCATGAACAATATGTATTTTTAATAAAATTAGTTACCATGAATTAATTGTTTTGATTATAATTATTTTTAAATGTACATATTGAGGTAGTCAAGGCATCACCATGGAATAACTAGTACATATTAGAGAATATACTTCTTACTATGCGAACATGGTGTAATTCATCATTACATTCCTCATTACACTAGTATTAGTATTGATTATGTTAAGTGCATATACTAATTCTCGTTTTCAATGCAAACAAAAAACAAGTAGTTATCCTATAAATGGTAAAGAATGATCAGTTTAAAGAACACATGACTTATGTGGATTTAGGAATTTAATGTGACGTATGACTATTATAGTAGTCATATTTCCTTTGCGTCTTATGGACTTGTCGATTGGGTGCCTAGGTTTAGTCTTCATGTATTTTGACAGTTAATTCAGTCTCCTAGTGTGTTGGATTTTTCCTTGGGTTATTGGTCTAGATATGTTATGTTGCGCTTTGGTTACTGTCTCACCTATCCCCTTGTTATGGCATGATTCTTGATGAGGGGATCATTGCACTCCCTAATGGATAGATGCGAATGATAACCTGGTCGGAGTCTTGTGCTTCTCGATGTGGGTGTATTGTTCGTTATAATTGATGTTGGTACTTCGTTCGATAACGCCTTAATGTTGTTGGTTTTCCGCTCTGTAGAGGTTTCTAGTTACTGTTTGTTGAAGCTGATGTGTCGAGTTGTTGATGTTGTCCTTTATCATGTAGGCATTGTCTTGATTGTGTCAGGCAGGTAGCCGTTTTTATCTGTCTATTGATTATTGTATGTTTCGTCTGGTTGCATGATGTGCTAGTACATTGGGTCTTTATTGTCTGTTTCTTGAATTTTTAAGTTGTGTTCGTTGTCAAGTCATGTTGATTAATTGTTTTCATTCATTGCCTTCTTGCTTAAAACAAAACAAAATTCACTTTCTTTGTGTCGCATGTAGTCGTAACGATTGGGGTCATTACATATACAATGAAAAGTTAGAGGGTTGTTTGGAAGAAAAAGGGTTCATCGACATGGATTTATATAGAATAGTCATCATCCTTATTCTTTATGTTGATGATGTTGTTATTATAGTGATGTGTCGCTATGATCTCAACAAACAACTAATAATTCTCAAGGATTTCTACTCTAATAGGGCATGACTATTAACATTGACAATACAAAAGTTATAATAATCAAATCCAAAAAGATCAATTATGATAGTTTCATGTATGACAACAACAAATTGGCGGAAGTAACTTCATACAAATATCTCATAGTCGATCTAGATCACTGGAACTATGGCATTGAGAAAAGGATAAATGGAGAATGCAAATCTTATTTTGGCCTTAAAAACAATTGTGAACCAATGGACCTTTCGCTATGGGATAAAAAGAAACCCCTCTTTGAGACTCTCGTTGTATCATCCCCACCATAATCCCTATTTTAATTAATGATTAATGTAGATATAATGAAATGTGGCTATGGCCAAGTGATGTAATATGAGAATTGTATTTTTTATTTTTAATAATAAAATTTGATGCTAGCAGTTGAGGGACATGGAAATTTATGGGGGGTGAGTTTTACACAAGAGAAGGGAGTGTCTAAGAGGGGTCCATGGGGAAAATTATTTATGGGTATTAATCCAAACCCGAATTTCTAAATTTTACTATCATTAGGGACAAAATTCTATTTTTTGGTTGAGTGTATGAGAGATCAATCATTGAATACATGTAAGAGGGTGGGTGTGAGAAGTCACATCCCATAGTTATTGGGAGCATGAGGATGAATTATAATCAATATTAGGGAGAGTGAGAAATAATTTGTCTTGAGGGAAAAGAAAATTCGTATGGCCAGAGACGACAATTTTTACAGTCATGTTTTTGTATGAATGACAAGCATAGAATAGAGAAGAGAAATAGAGTTTAAGAAACAATGGAAGGAAAATTTTGGAGTGTCTTGGAGCTAAAGGATGAAGGGGAAAGATTTCAGGCTTACAAAATAACCCATTTTTCAATCCTGAAGTGTGAGCGCCTTCGTGAGTTGCACTGTAACAAGTTACTGTTGTTGTTTTATTGGTAGTTTTTCCTAGTAGTGCGTTCCCTTTAGTTACTAGTAGTGATATTCCTGATTACATATCCTAGAGAGACCTTTATAAAATAATGGGATTCCTGATGGACTAAGATAAGTGAAGGGGTACATTCCTTAGGTTGGGAAGGTCAAGAGGAAGAGAGCTAGTGGGAATCAGGATAGTTGTAGAAGAATGCCGGTGGGTTTTGGGATATATGAGCTATGAGTGGACATTGAGAGACACCCTCTTTTGTGGATTCCTATCCCCATATTAGTGGTGACTTGTTATTGATATCTAGAAAAACAAGTCTATGGTTGGGTGGAACGTCTACCCAAGCAGCTGGTTGCACAATTGTTTTTAAAAGATAAGTGTTTATTTGTTTTTCTAAGTTATTTTATGAGTTTAATTATTGCGATTTAGCTATGTGTGTGTGAATGGTTTATTTGTTGTTGTAAATGATATTATTAGACACATCTATGTTTATCTCAGGATGTTGTAGTTGCATTTTAAATAATGGTATGAACAAGTGGTTAAATATGTGTGTTTTCCAAAAGTTGGTAAGCTACAAGATGTGTTAGAGGATATTTATTTTTATGTGTATTATGCATGGTAATTTTCCTTAGTTAATTTGGGGGTCGTTACGCTCATCGCTATTGTTACCATATACAGTTTTGAAATTTGAGTCTATAACATCTCTAGAACTAGAAAAATGTGGAGAGAGATCAAACAAATCTAGAAATGTTTTATAAAATATAATCTTAAAATTAAAAGAAATACACCCTATCATATCCTCCTCATAGAAACAAGTCTTTCAATTATTGAGAACATGGCTATGACTAGGTACATAACGTGCAAGAAAAAGATAAAGAACATGGAAGGCATTCCTAAGATTTTCTCAAAATCCAATCAAAACCATTTGTAGCTCAAATGGGGTTGGCATAAAGATTCCAAGTCTTGGCTAAATCATTGAGGCATCGAGGAAGATGTCACTTTCTAGAATATTGATAGTATTAAAAATATAATTACATCTAAATTTTACCCTGATATTTTGTGGTGCAATAAAAAAATAGAGGATAAGAGAAAATTAATATACAAAAAGGAGGCAATTTCCCTCATCCATAATATCAAAAGTATCTATCTATTTTAACTAGTGTAAAGAAGAAAAACAACATCGTTAAAATATTAAGAATGGGCTCTTGTGAGATCCATAGTGAAACAGGGTGTTGGAAAATTCCTAAAACATTGTGGGTCGAAAGAATATATCATGTTTATGATACTAAGAGGGTTGAATTTGAAAATAAGGGGTGGAAGGTGCGTGAGGGGGGGAGGTCATCCCTGATCTTGGGGAGAAACAAGAATTTTGTTATGGATGTAGTTTAGGGACAACCATAAACAACTAGGATGAGAAAATGCTCTCCTCCAGGGACTTCTCTTTATAAATGTGGCTATAGTGAGGACATTGATTGTTATTATCAATTCAAATATAGTTATCGATCTCATGAACAACAAGAAAATCACATTTGACAATAAGCTAGTCTTCCTCAACGCAAGAATAAAAAAAAAGGCTCTTTAGTTTAAGGATATCACATTTTTCTAAGTCTCATGGGCTCTAAATCATTAATCAAACACACTTGCCAATGAAGCCTTGATATTGAATGAGGGAATCCTAAGGAAAAATGGGGGTATTTATTTCCAACTTGTCCCCTAGGTTCATATCCAATGTCAATTACACATGATGCCATGTATCATGCTCATTAATCAACATATGTCAATGCATCCAAGCCATCATAGTATAACGAAATGGAGGTGGGATGCAATGTGCATCAACTTACAACATCCCCACACATGTTATCCTTTATGTTTAGTCGACAATTTGAAGTTTGCAGAGAGTATATGTAGGAGAAAGGTGGGATTATGGCTTAGAGGGTTGGGTGCTTCATCCAACGAGGAGAATTGGTGGTGGTCATCTTTGGTTCAACTAGAATTCAAGTAAACACTCCTTTTCAAACTCAATTTGCAATTCTTGGTGTTTTCTCAATGTTTTTGGATTTGTCTCTAGTGGTTACTATTATGGTTTAATGCTCTACATTAGAGTTTTTTTGGAGCTTCATTCTTGTCCTTCTTTGATGTGTTGGTGCTTGTTTGGAGCCCTTGGTTCACAGCATTAGAAACATGGGTCTCAAGTTCCTCCATCTGAATTCGGTTAGATTCTTATTGAAGGAGGATTTGAATTCCATTTTCCATGTTTTTGGATGACTTTAGGAAGGGAAACTTGGACTATTTTCTTGCGACCACCATATTTTCATGTGTGTTCTATGTCATCTCATGTCTATAGAGTATTTTCCATCTTGGGTTGACATTTCTACATGGTGGGTGCTTGTTGTGCCTGCTAATTAGAAAGGTCAAGGTCACCCTATTGAAATTGTTCCATTGGGCATTTATAGTCTACTTTGTATTTGGGCATGCATGAAAGATTTGAGACATATATTATAGGTAAATTCAGGAAATGAATAGAGTATTTCACAAGCATGAGAATTTTATTAACAATAATAGGATGTCTATATTCTTGGTGACAACTAAGGCACATGAGAATTAACATCAATGCATATCCCAAAATGTAGTGGTCATGAACACCCTTGTACAACAACAAAGGTAAATACAAGTTCTAGAAGTTGAATTCTCAATGTTAAGGAATATGGTTTGTAATCTCAACAAAGATTCCCACTCAACTATCTCAAACTAAAAAATGTTAGTGAATTCCTCCCCTGATGATCTTAAGGAAGAGGAAACAATTAATCCA
The DNA here is from genome assembly GCA_000966675.3 of Picea glauca. Classification (NCBI taxonomy): domain Eukaryota; kingdom Viridiplantae; phylum Streptophyta; class Pinopsida; order Pinales; family Pinaceae; genus Picea; species Picea glauca. The sequence continues at coordinate 339,460 of JZKD02S2247245.1, forward strand.
ATGATTTAAGACATGGACTTGGGCAATCAATAATCACATCCCACTAATATTGGTCAAGTTGAAGCACTCAACAAACATGTTTTTCATTAGTATTTCATATTTTATGTAGAACAATATTAATATTAGGGGCCTTTTTTAGAATTTATACTAGAAAAAACCTTTTGAAATCCTTTGCAATGGATGATTTGGATTTCTCAGTTGTCTACACATACTGCTTGATATTTATGTTGGTTTTTGTTAAGAGGCAACATTCTTTTTGTATTGCTATCTTGTCCAACTTGGATGCAACATATTTCTAATACAAATATTACCCATTTTTGGTTTTAAAAAAAGGGTTGAAAATGAAAAACACTTTCTCTTAGAATGTCTTGCATACACTCACATTAAATATCAATTTCATAATATTTTTTTATAATACCAACTTCCTAATATTTTTACTCATCAAAACTATGGTGTTTTAAGAAAGCTTCTATTCAAGTTTTTCGAGCACAATTTTTTTTTTAAAACAAACCAAATAATTTCTTATCCTTTTTTCTTAAAGTATAATAAACCAAAATTGATTTCAATGGAAGTTAATAACCATTATCATTGTCATCAAATAAGAAAAACTATGGAAAAAAAATAAAAAAATAATCCTCTACCATATTAAAAATGAATCTTCTACCATATTAAAATATGATGTATTTATTTTGATTTAATGTATATAATATATTAAATGGGAGATTCAAGAGGACTAAGTACTTGTTTTACATAATGGATCACGCCACATGAAAAGTTGCGTGCAATTCGTCGAAGAAAAAGTCTTACCAGGGTATTGTAGCAAGTCCTACTATGTAGCACAAGCTTAGATTTTAAATTTTTAAGATGTGTAGTACATATGAATTTGTGGGATAACATAATTTTTTTATATTTATAATTTTGTTTTAATGATTACTTCTTCGGTGAAGCAGAAGTAGATTGTGAATAGTGTTCATTTACTTTAACAATAAAAATATTCAAATACTTTTAGTAACAAATTTTCAACTATATAAATTTATAATATAAAATATTTAATTTGATTTTTGATTCCATATATTTATATATAAACTAAAAATAATAGAACCTTATCCACGACCCACTTATAAAATATTTCTTTTGATCCCCACGATATGAGGTGTTTATTTTAATTTAATGTATATAATACATTAAATGGGTGATACGAGACAACTAAGTGCTATCTGCAAAACGAATGGGACAATAAATGTTCAATAATACAGTAATATAAGATATATAATTTGATTCCATGCATATATTAAGCAAGATGAACTTTGGAAAAACATAAAAAATGAGAAGAAATAGTCTTATCCAACATCATATAATTGTTTAAAGCCTTATTCAAGATTATATATTTATAAATAAATATGTTATATGGGAGATTTGGGAGTACTCAATTTTTGTTTTTGTTTTATATGCATGAAAAAGTTTAGAGGTTAAATTTGACACATGGGTTAATTTTTTTTTTTTTTCAAAAAGGTTTGACATTCTAAAATTTTTTTGCTCAAATTCTATAGGATAAAATGATTTTACTTTAAAAATCATAAAAATTGTGTACAAGCTATATTAAATATTTAGAAATTTAAATATTTTTTCAAAAATAGATATCCCCAAATATTTTATAGTTGGCATATTAAGGACTAGTAAGATTCACCAAGATTTCTACATTCTAAAATAAATTTCCATTCTCAAAATTATCCTTGTTTACATGATAGATGAAAACAAATATGATTAAGGTATAGTTGAAGAAAGTCGTACTTTGTAGGAAAAAAGTAGATTTTAGATTTTAAATCATTTACATTTGTAGCATGTAGGATAAACTTAGATTTTAAATCCTTATACCTGTCATTTTTTTGGTATTGCATTTACAATTTTCACATATAAAGATTTTATGCTAAATGTTAAATATATGAAGGCCATCATATAAGGGACACCCTTTAATGATAAAATATTGTTAAAACGTTGACAATGTGAATGTGTGGCATTACTTCATAACAATGTGGAACTTGTTGTGGTCATAATTATGGGTTATAGGGGAAACAATCCAAGTACTTCTTATTTCAAGGATGATACTCATGATAGAATAACCCTGTAATATTTAGGACACAAGGCTAATTAACAATAGGGCTTGAAGCCATTATAAAAATATACTCGTTTTTTTAGCTCAACATGTTGCTTGTTGGAATTGAATTTGGGTGGGGAGGATAACAATCAGTACTCCCAACAACCAAGCTAAACCCAATTGACAATGTGTGTGTGTGTTCCAAAAAAAAACATACTTTCTATTTCAAAGAAATTAAGAGTACATTCCTTAGGCACAGAGTGCCTACATTGAGATTCAACAATTATCATATTCACTACTATATCTATAACTGACCAATCCAGGTCTAAAAAAAACTAAATAGGAACCAAGAGCAGAGGCCTACTGATGCCTATTACATAACTGGAAAGTTACTTCCACTTTTAGAAATTAGTTTTCCATCAAAGAAATCTTCATTAACCAATTGGGTTTCTATTAAAATCAAATCATCATTTGAAAGAGATTCAACGTAAGTATTTAGTTCATAAAGTAAATGGGTGAAATTGATTTGTCAAAATTTTTCAAAAATAGTTTTCAGTTGGTGAGGAATTTGTTATAGGCCCAGATTAGTCACGTGGAATTCATCATTCATCTAATTAATGGTCATATGTGAATATCCAAACATCTACAAAATAAGAAAATTCATGTCCACTACACTTTTAAGGAGAGAAAACAAAACTTTAAATTCACCATGATTATTGGTAATGTGACCCAAATTGGCTTTGTTTGCAAAGAAATGTGAGTCTAAGAGATACAATATAAATACCAAACCACAATTATGGGCTAGTCCTTTACAGGCACCATAAGAAAATCCCCAAAGGAATTCTTTGTTGATGGAAACCTCACTTACCACATGAGACTTTCTTATAGACAGAGAGGGCTTCTACAAAGAAAGTAAATCCAAAACTTGTTGACATACCTTGAAGGAAAGATAGTGTTTTTCTTCAAATAGACAAGCATTTTGAGCCAACTAGACTCCCCAAGCAACTAGAGAAAGAAGAAATATGTATGGATTTAGTGAACTTCACACAAAAAACTCATGGAAGAAATCTACCAATGAGTTCATATCCCATAAAGGATCCAAACTCAACTGACATTCAATCTCATGCCATACCTGGCAAGTAAAAGAACATTCCAGAAACATGTGGATATTGTTTTTATCACTCCTCTTGCACAATGAGCAATAGAAAGACCCCATTTTGTTCATAATTGAAATTATTCCCAGGTCAGAACCCTTTCTTTGAGCACAAGAAAAAATAAAATGATGCCTTTCATTGGGCCTTTAAGTTTATACAGCTTCTTGAACCACCATTGACTTGGTGTAGCTTCTATATTCTACATTTCTAGATAACCCAACTTGGTCAAGTAGTTCTCCCCTAATGAATTGAAAGACCATGCAAGATCATCTATTGAATATAATATTTACATGTGAGCCTTAATTAACTCATAAGTGTACATATTCCAAGGTTGATGCCAATTTGCTTCAAAAACCAATTCCTCTGCATTTAACCACCCTTGTCTTGAAATTGTCATGTAGGAAACATCTCCAATACTATTGAGAGTATATCATCCAATATCCTGGAGGTGAGAAAAAACAAGCTCAGGAAGGAACATGCTTTCTCCGTATCCAACTATAACATCTTCTCTAATTTTAACCTGGGAACCTGATCCCACCTTCTAGGCCAAAAGTTGTCCAATTATGGGGAAAGCAAGTGTAATGTCCTTCCATTGATTAGAAACATTTAACACCTATAGATATAGTCCATGATTGTTCTAGGAACAATATATTTTTCAATGAATATCATCCTCCATAAAATGTCCTAAGACAAGAAAACCCAAAGAGATTTGGTAGCCAAATCCTTCCCCCCAAAAAAATACCCTTTAAGACCCACCCAATAAGCCCTTTGGGCCTTGACAATTATTTCCAGTTGACCAAGTGAGAACCCAAATATTCAGTGTGTCCCTTCCAAATATAATTGAAGCATAATTTCCTAATTTTGTTCAGTACTCCTATCAGAATGTAAGCTAGAAGATTATAGTACATTGAGATGGATTCAATCACTATTTTAATTAGAGCCAATATGTTGCCTCGAGATATTACACCATAAATTTATTTTCTTCTGAATCATGGACAACGACTATTAAGCTCTAATATTGTCTCATTACCCCTTAATTGGGGCATATTATATTATTAATGTTATTTTATTTATGTCGGATTTAGGCCATTAGTTGTAATTATACCTCCTAGTCTCCTATATATACCAAGTAGACATTTTCATTTTGAATCATCTTGTACTTGAACATTTAAGTGGGGTAAAAAAGGAGGTTGCCCCCTCGAAGAGGCTTATTATCTGAAATTATCTCTTTTTCAAGGCATTGAGTACTTTTCCTAAGGTTTTTATATGCTATATTGATGTTTGGTTCTTAACATATGGTATCAGATCTCAAGGTCTTGGGGTTTCACTGCTACATCTGAGACACCTTGGCATTTTCGCTATAACTCTTTTTCTACAATGTTTCAGAAGGAACGGCTTGGAGAATATTTATTAGATAGATCAAGGTAAGTTGGGTTCAAAATTAAGCTCCTGAGGCCTTATAATTTTTGAGATACAACCTGTACAAGATAGGGTTCTGGGATCATCCTGAATTGAGTCATTGCGAAATTTTCGCTATAATTTTTTTTTTGTAACATTTTCGACCCTAAAATATGAAGGATATTTAAAGAAATTAGAAATTTATCTATGGTAAAACGTATAGCTTCTGGTTCCTCTTAAATTTGTAGATACACCTTATGTAAGATAGGGTATTTGACTAGTCCTATTGACTAGTATCAAAAAGGTGTTCCAGGTAAAACAATCATAACTTCTTCCTAGAGTATCCAAATTGAGTGGGACTAGTTTCATTGGATCGTGGACATTTTGTAGTATTTTTGGTGTGAGTTTTAGAATTTGATATCAATTATTTTGGGCGGGGCACGCTATACAAGTGAGATCTACTGGAAAGACCAAAAATTGGTAAGTTGTGGGGAAGTTATTGTAAATTCCACTTGGCACATCCAATTTTTATCCGACATGTGGCATTGTAGAGAAGAAATATCAAAGAACTACATAAAATAAAGTTTCATACCCAGAAGGGCAAAAAATTGGGAGATACAACAGAAGAAATATTGTCTAGCAGAACCACCTCAAAATCAAGGTTCAAAAGTGATACTTGGCCAACATGCCACC
>JZKD02S2247245.1:348121-369809 GCA_000966675.3 Picea glauca
TATATATACCAAGGAGACATTTTCATTTTGAATCATCTTGTACTTGAACATTTAAGTGGGGTAAAAGGAGGTTTCCCCCTCGAAGAGGCTTATTATATGAAATTGTCTCTTTTTCCAGGCATTGAGTACTTTTCCTGAGGTTTTTCTATGCTATATTGATGTTTGGTTCTTAACAACGATCACTTCCAATTAGAGATTCTATATTTATTAGGCTTGAGTGTGTACCCAATATACTTAATTCCATCCACCAATTCAAAAGAGGGAAAATTGAATATATTTATCATGTTGTGTTTAATACCATCCTCCACCTCCAGGAAATAAAGTGAAAAATTGTTGACATTAATCAACGTAGCTATAGAATTAGAAAATAATTCCATGATCTCCATAAATTTCCTATCTTCAACTTCTATATATCAACAAAATATTATAACATCATCCACGAAAAACAAATGGGTGAGATGGTTAAACCTGCCAATCCATACCCTTTGAAATTTGTTCAAACTCTTGGCCTCGGCTATAACCCTTATGAGACCATAAAAAACCAATAAAAATTTATGAGGATAGGGGACATCCTTGCCTAGGACCCTGAGAATATTCAAATAAAGGCAAGCATGAACAATTTATTAACACAACAAAGGAAATTGTCCTCACACAACCCATAATCCACTTAACCAAAGGTAAGTGAAAACCAACATGTAATAATAGAAGTTTGAGATAAATACATGAAACATGGTTATAGGCTTTTGATAAATCAATAGTTACTATCGATGTTGGCACCTTTGAGTCTTGATGGTGTGTAACCATTCTTTTGCCAAACTAATATCTTTGTGAATGAGCCTACCCTGGAGAAACCCAAAGTGTTCAATATAAATGACCTTGGATGAAATTATCTTTAGTCTGACATCAATCACTTTAGCTATAATTTTATATTAACAACTACATAAATATATTGGTCTAAAATAATCAAATTTATTAGGACAATCCACCTTAGGAATTACTACAATGAAATTTTAATTGAAACTACCCAACATTTTACCCGATTGTTTAACTTCCTCCACCACTTGTAGTACTTCAACCCTTAGGACATCAAAATAGTCATCAAGAAATCATGGGTCCAAACATAAAGACTACAGTTCTTTTCCTTTTTAAAGGAACATATGAAAAAAAAGAGTTCATCTTTAGTACCTACATTGTATACAATACGATTATCTTCATCATCTATGAGTCTCAGGAACTAGGAAATGACTTTGAGCAATTCCGCTATTTTTTCCTACTCTGACTCCCTAAAACGATCTTTAAAATGGTCAATCCCCAATTTAGTTGGAAGTAGAAAATGAGTTTGAGAATTTCCCCTAATTTTTCTTTCTTTGAATCCCTAAATGATATTTAAAATGGTCAACCCCAATTGTAGAAAAATCCAAGAAACATCGAACCTTGTTTCCATTAAGATCATTCAACTCCAAAAGGATGTTAAAATTTTTCCAATAGCTTGCAAATTTTTCAAAATACTTTGTATTTTGATCCCTTGCTACAATCCAAAATGACTGACTCTTTAAACACCATGTCCCTTCTTTATATAGTAGTATCCTGGATCAAATGGACTCCAAAGTATGGCTCTTTTATAGGTCTGATTGAGGCATATTATGCCCCTTGTGAGATTCATAAAGAATATCCAATTCATTTTCAATATCCCTTAGATATTGATCTCTATTCTTTCTCCTCTCCCTTTCCCAAAAAACAACCTTCTCTTTTACCAAAAGAAGTGTTATACCAAAATGAGCACTAGCCAGAACATCCAATTTAGCCAGGAACCTTTTCCAATTGTCTTGAATAAAATTTCGAAACTTCTCCTCTTCAAACCAAGAAGGATTGTATTTGAAAGGTACTCCCATTTTCGTATTTCCTTTACCTATCTCTAGAAAAAATGGGAAATGATCAGAACAATGCACCATTCTAACCCATGAACTATATATTTCAATCTTCCGAAGAACCATATGTTGAGAAAGAAACCAATTGAGCATGTTAGAGACTCCACATGATCCATTCTTTGTGTTATTCCATGTGTAGCATATTTGTATAGGATCTTCATCTACCTATCATTCCATTTCAATTTTATCAATGAGACAATTATCCAGTATTTCTTCATGTGAGGAGGGACCCTCAATTTCCTCTCTACTAAGAGTGAGATTTAAATCCCCCTCCAATAATTAGATTATCAAATCAAAGACAATTTAAGGAAAATAACTTGTCCCAAAGAGACTCCTTATCCTCATAGGGTCCATATAAATTGAGTAGGGACAATGAGGTATCCATATCCTTACCATATAATTTAGTACAGAGAATTGAGGGTACAAAAAAAACATGTATAAGTGAAGTGTTTTCCAAACAACTAGTAATAATCCCTCTCAGTAATCCTCGTGAGTCCAATCCATAAAATTCCCATTTCAATTTTTTTTTTACCATATATACAATTATGGGGTCACATGGCACCATCGTTTCATGAACCAATATAATATATAGATGATCCACTTCCACTAAAATTTTTAGGGACACTTTTTATCCCTCCCCCTATGCCCCTCATATTGGCAAACACGATCTTCATGAGTAACCTGCCTTCAAGATAGTTCCTTCTCTAAGGACCCCAAATATTAAGTGTTGTCTACCCTAGTTTATTTAATACGTAATCCTCCCAGGGGCATGTCTGAGAGAATATTTATGCCATAATTGTTTATACCACAATTCCATTTGAATACAAAACCCCAATCCCCTCTTATCACCAGATCCTTGAGATGGATTCCTAGGTTGCAAAAGGTAGGGTTCTCTTCTAGAATATGATATGGGAGGTTCTGGGGTAAAGCAGTGAAAGGTTCCTCTATTTTTCAAAGGAAATGGATTATAATCACTTGAGAGGCCAATAGTGAAGGATTCCCCTTCCTTCACCCTTGGATATCAACTCATCTAGACAATCCCCAAAGCATGCCTAGGATAAGACCCATCACACTGATAGTGCACACTAGTCACATATCTTTCCAAATTAGAAACATGTGCAAGGTTTTGAAAATGAATGGACTTACCCGAAGCATGTTGAGGAGATAAATCATTGTTCCATAATTTCTATAGTTTTTAACATTGTAACAACATGAAATCCAAGTCATCCCTGAAGAAATTTGACTGAGTTTGAACCTCCTACTATTTCTAAGTTATGATCAATGGGATTGAGATGTCTCCTACCTTTAGGTATTTATTCATTTATAACATGATTGGCACCTCAGCCAAGAATTGATCCTCGTTGACTCCCTCCTTCATCAAGATAGAATCCTCTCGTGGAGTCTTCATTTCCTCAGAAAGGATAGGTTTCGAAACCCTTGTATCTAAATCTGCCACCTCTTTACCCATAACATTCCTTTGAAATTTCAGATCCCATTCAAACAAAATATTCCAAACCTTTTGGCATTGTGCACACCTGAAAGGAATATTGATGTATTCCAAAATCTATGTGTAATATCTATCCCCCAACAACAACATTATTGATTCAAATAAACCTTGATGAGAATACAAATCCACCAAAATTTGTGCCACCGAATGGAAGGTACTAGTGATGTAACTATCATTTGATACACTGAAATTTCCCAACACCTCTCTAATATCTCTCAAACTAGAGTCAATCCAAAACTTTAATGAAATATTTGGTAGCTTGATCTAAGTGGGTGATCTAGTGACAGTTTCCTCCCGAGCATCGAATAACAAATTCTATGGTTTAATGTAGAGCATGTGCCTATCCCAATTCCAATGGCACAACAATATCTTCCATGCATCTTCCCTAGATCTAAAAAAAAACCTATCCATCCTCTAGAAAGGAAGTGAGTAATTGGGACATACCCTAGGATTGGAGCCCATTATTTTTGCATCCACCTGTTTAGACTTTCCATGGATACCCTTCTACCACTAAATTTATGAAAAATCATTTGTACTTCCAAATATACTACACGATTCACCTATTTATCCTCCCCGAACACCAAGGATACACCACCTCCCTTCAACTTCACCACCTTCCAACGTTTTCATCCATGAATTTCCCAATCTTTGTTTATCTCATCACCTTGTAACTCTTCCAGAACTAACTTACCTATCATAAACTCTAATGGAGTTTTCCAATCAATACTAAACCCTTATTTTGGTTCAAAGATATGGTAGGGTAGGGTTGAATCAAATGAAGGTTGAACAGTGATGAGATATCCACACAAACCAAGAAATATTCCTAGCACCAAACCTCTAGGACATTCAAATCCCTAGTCTAATCCTTGAAAAAGAATCCCTGAAAAAAATACATATCTATCATTACTATCATTTTCAGTAGCACTCATCCCTCGAGACTTTTCAGAAAGGGTAATCAACCCTTTCATACCTCATCCACCTGTTACAATTTAATATTTAGGTTTTTGCGAAGAAAAGGGTCAGTAAATGTCATATCTTTTGAGATAGTATTCTTTAAATAATTAACTAATTGGATCAAAGTATCCATCATTTGTAGAGATGTTTCCTAGGATGCACCACCTATCTACACATAGAGCCGAAAGAACCAGTTATTGGAACCCCACTAGTGAATTTGTGTGTGTGTGTGTGTGTGTTTATAATTTATATTTTATATTTTATATTATGGACTTTTTAAGGTTATAACACACACACACACACTTAAATAATGATATGATAATTAGGTATAGATTGGGTGGTTGGGAGGAAATATTGTTATCCTTCCCACCAAAGTTTAATTCCTACAAGTAACATGTTGATCTCATAATGAGTATATTATTGTAATGGCTTTGAGTTGTGTTGTTGACCAACATCCTTTAAACAAGGGAAAGTACTTGATTGTATTTGATCAAAATCTATAAGGAGGCATGGAAAGAATAGTCTCTTAATATTTTAGGTTGAGGAAAAGTGAGTAATAAATTATGGTAAACGTTTACTTTTAACAAACCCTAATTTAAGGAAAAATAAAAGATTTAATGCTAAGTTCTTCTCTAAAAGAATCAGGGAAATCCATGTGACTTTTCGTAATTTTATGAATAAAGGTGTAATGAGACTAGAGGTCTCAAATGGACCCAAATTTGGGGGTATGCAATAACTTCATCTAGAATTAGGTAAGCTATCATATAAAAGAATCAACACACCTATGTTCCTCATAAGGAATCCAAGATCTTAGAGTATTGAGATCGCTATATAAGTAATAATCTCTCCAACACAATTTTGGTAACATAATAATTAAGAGAAATGAAACATTTTTATTATTTTAGGTTATTATATAGATTATGAGCACTCACACAGAGACTATGGATGAAAAAGTGGAAATTGGATTCCTAGGAATGCGCTCAAGCATAAATGTGCATGCGCTCTTAGGAACACAAATGCATTCTCAAGAATGTGCATGCGTTCTTGACCTACCAGCTTTGGAATTATATGAACCACCAAAAAGGGTTCCAATCCAGTGCTAGGTTGGTATTCTTAGGAATGTGTGCATGCACTAGGAATGTACAGACATTCTTATAAGGAAATTCTTTTTAACGCTCGTGGGTGGTACATTTCACCAATAGACTACATTGTGTATTTTGAGATATATTGAGAAAATTGGCGAGAGATTGAAAAATCACTACCAAACTTTCCTGACATGGTATTCAATTGATTCTATGTAAGTATTTTTATGGATTTTTTTTTATAATTTCTTTAAATGATAATAAATAATTAAATAATTATTTTTCCCTTATAAAATTGCAACACTATTAATATGGATCCTGCATAGAACCCAAACTCGATATCACCATAGGAAGACACACCAAACCCAAACCCACAAATGGAAAACATAAGCATGGAAATTGATACAAGGTTGGGATGTCTTAGAACCATTATAGAAGACTTACAAAATACTCGAGAGCCCTCATAACTGTCACTAGCCACTTCCCTAGACACCATTGTATCTTCCATTGCAAATTCCCAAAGCCAATTAACTCACATTTCTGAATGCAGGGATATAATGTATGGATATTATAGAACGAGTCTACATAAAATCCAATTTAGAGACCTCAACATTTCAAAACAACACATGATGACATTGCTTATTGACTTGAGAACAAAATTACAACCATTAGTCACAAAGAGATGCATTTGTATGGACTAATGGACCTTCCAACTATTTTTAGATAATTGGAGGGATAGGTGGTTTATGGTATTTGAAAAAGCTACCTGCAATAATAGGGAGGTGTCTCTATATTTCCTTAGAAAATTGTGGGCATGTTTTCATTTAGGTCTCCATGTCAACTACTTTGACAGTGGTGAATTCTAGGGGGGTGGGTCATGGGTCTACACAAGATAGATAAAATGATAGGATTGGTCCATTTCTAGGTCCTCGTCCTCCTAGGAAGGGGCCTAAAACCCCTACCCAACATCCTTCGGTAGAGGAAAGAATTAACCACACCGAAACATAGATATCTACCTTGACCCTTATCCTAGTGCAACACAAAACATTTATAACATTATTCTTCTAGGAGAGACCTTCATGCGATGTTGGGGGAGGGGTCAATTTCTACGCTTGAATAGCATACCATCAACAAACAAATATTCATCAATGTTAGTTTCCACCATTGATGCAACAATAGCAAAAACCTACTCATTTGGTGTACCACACACTCAAGTATGGTGGAATGAACAATTTATGAATTAAAATGATCCTTCCTAACAAAATATGTCATATGTTTTCAGTCCATTCTCTATATTCTTTTCGTTTGAAAGTGCATGTCTTGAAGAATGAATTCTAACTTGATATTTCTTAAAAAAATATGCCTTCTACTTTGTTACAATAGTTATATTTTTGGGTATAATTGTGGCCTTAATTTAATGTTGTGAGAGTTGATCTGGAGGTTTAATGTCTAGAATTACCTATTGCATGTTGTTTTAAGGGCACCTTTAGTCATTGTCCAATTTCACATATATACTTGACCATATAAACATGGGATTTTATAGACACCTTTCAATTTAATAATATATAATGAGTCCTTCACTGAGTCTACCAAGATTCTAATGGTGTTTGTGGGAGTGAAGGCTATCATGTTGTTCCTACTTGGTATTTTTCCAATTTGATTTGTGGTACCTTTGATGTATGGAAATGGGAGTTTTCGGATATCCACCTTCCTATGTAAGTGTCCTATGTTCATTTATTTGTGGATTCCCTTACTAATGTGTCAATAATTGTAACCACTCATTCAAAATACCATACTAAGGTTATCTAGTTCATAGTTCAAATTTTTTGCATTCAAGCTTATTGTGGCCCTTGTGGCATGGGTGTGAATGATGATTAATTTTTGAGTTGGGTGGTGATGATAGGATACATGAAGGTATATATCTATGCATGAATTCCTCCTATAGAATTGATACTTGACACTCCCATTGATATTCTTATTGAGCATTATATCCAAAAAATAAAGTTGGTTTTCCCTTTCTATATCAATGGTGAATTTGAAGTGCTATGAGAAACTATTGATGTTCTTGAAGAAACCTTCAATATCCTCTTTATCATGTCCCCATTTGGTGAATATATCATCCACATATCATTTCCATACTACTAGGGTGAGTTGAAAGGATTTTAAATACCTTACTTCGAATTGCTCCATGAAAATGCTTGTAACTACTGGTGATAGTTGGAAGCCTATTGCTACACCATGAATTTTCTCTTAGATATTTCCTTTTTAGCTGAAATCTATTGAATTAAGGAATATCTTCACCAATTTAGTAGTTTTGATGTCTTTGGTGTCTTCCATGACATTAATGCTTTGGTTCACTAAGACCTTAGTGCAAAGAGGTGCAATGTCAAAGCTTACTATAATTTCATCATCTTCTACATTTTTTATTTTGAGACAGTTTACAAAGAATTATGAACCCCTTAAAAATAGTTTGCATTTCCAAAGGGGAGGATGAGTAACTTAGCAATAATTTTTTCTAGAGAGTCACTCAAAGATCCTATCATTTTTACAATCAGTATTAAGGGGACACCATCTACATGAATATTGGTTGCACCATATATTTGATACATGATAACATTCTTTGGAGTTAACTTCTTTTTAATTCAGTCATCAAGGGATGAATAATTTATCACTATGGACACTACATGCATCATTTTGTTCCTAGGGTATTTAATGATTACTCTATATCTTTTGCATGTGAGGTGCTCCATCAATTTGTTATGGTAATATACTTCATCCATCATGATAGTAGTGTTCCTCTTATTATCCTTGAGTATATTAATGTATTTATTATTTCTCAAATCACATAGATATTTTCTCTCCTCCTTAGATAAGTTGTTTCTTGGTGGTTTATAGGATATTAGCACTATCATGCATTCTTTCCTAATCACTTCAAAATTTTCTATGATTTTGGATATGAGGGAAGATTCAATGTTTCACACAAAATATTCAACAAGTATTTTTTTTGGGACTACCATAAAAATCAACCCTTTCTCTAAAATATTGTGTACTAGTGTGTTCAACGTGACCTTTGATAAATTCACCACAATTCTCTACAAATCTCACTGATCTAGTATATTTTGCTACTTGTGTAAGATGGTTTTTGTGTTTCTATAGGTTGTTTATGAGAAATCAAATATAATGTTGTTGTGTTTCTACAAGTTTCAATTTCATACAATGAAGAAACATGTCCACCTGGGATGGACAAAACACCCCTTTCCCAGGTATCATGTGTTGAGTTAAAAAATATTTAAATGTAAAATTTGTTATCTTATTTTGGTTGAATTTCACATTTTTATACTAATAAAAACATTATAAATGTGTATGCAAGTTTGTTCATTGATTTCCAAGTCACCAGTACCACCATCATACCATTCACCACTACCCACATTCCTCCCTTGATTTGTCCCATGCTACAGGGAAATTTCATGCCTTAGTCACCCTACCTCATCCCTTGGGATACCACTCCTCCCCTAGGGTACTAACATCCTTCATACCAACCATAGGGGTTTATCACTTCCCACTCCACCACATTTTCCATCCCATCCATCCATAGTGGTTTCACATGTACACCACCTTCCTTTCTCCCCCCCTTGCAAACCACATTATTTCATCCATTATGGTTGCACCACTTCTACCTCATGCATCCCCCCATCCATCATCTGATGTGGAAATTGTAGTCAATGTAACAACATATGTTTCCTCTGTGCATAGTGTACAATAGAGTGTACACCTACTAGTGAATCTCCACCATTTATTGAGTCATTCACGATGAGATCATTCATTGATGAATTTTTTTATGTATCATGAATGGAATTTATTTTAGGATTTTTTTTTTTATTATCAAATTTCATGATTTTATTCTTGTAAATTCTATAGGGTGAAATAAAAGAGAGATTAGGTTCATGGAGGAGGGAAACACCCTCGCAACTAACAGTATCATCTATCGTGAGTTTTATTGAATTGAAATATAAACTATAATTTTGTAAGTGTGTTAATTAATTGTGGAAAAAAACTTATAAGAATGTTGTTTCTATGTCTAGTCTCTTGAGAGACAGACCACACCTAGATGTAAAAATGTTTGAGCTCCTGCTTCAAGTAATAGAATAAAGAATAAATTATGGGATGCACATGATAGTGGCGAGGGTGGTAGTGGTCAATGAGTGACCAATGAGTTCCATTTTGTATCTAGGTCACCATATGCCATTCTTCCATGTTTGGGCACTTGTTTCCATTTTATTTATTGGGAATGATGTGCCATTTTGTAAAAAATGTATAGTTGAGCCAATTTTGAATACACACACATTTCATGGCATGTGTTCTATGAATTAAAATGTTTGTTGATATGATATTGATGAATTATTATGATGATGATGAGAATTATTTACTCCTATACATCTTCAAACACAATAAATGTCATCTCATCTAATTCATATCATCATGTTAATTGATTGTCCATTGGGTCTCCCTAATTGAACACAAGATATTAGTTGATATATGTTAAACCAATTATGATAGAAATCATTTTGTATCTTGATTCAATTTCGATATTGTGTGTATAATATTGAACATCAATATTGAGAGTTGAACAAATCCTATTATGTATACTTATTTTGCTAGTATAGATAATTCATTTAATTAATTATTATCATGTATGTATGTATATATGTATGTATGTCATGTTCTTGAATGTAGAAATTTCAACATTATTACTACCATATAACATTATTTCTATTATTGGTATTATGTATACCTTTGTTCAAATCATGGAAATATTTATGTCACGTTTCAATGGAAATAATATTGATGTATCTAAAGGATCTAGAAAAATAAATTTAAAGAATTGTATCCTAAAACTAGGCCACTTGGTTGTGTTTAAGTAATATAATTTCATAAATGTGTATTCCACACTAGAATATGACCCTATTGGATTTTTTTGTACATAGTAGATTAAGATGTATAGGGAGTTACATTTGGAGTTACCACTTTTCAAATGTATTTTTTTAAACATTTTAACTAATTTCCTTTCAACATGCTTCTTCTCTTCTATTTTATACAAGTGATGCATTTTATCACATACATATTGTACAATGATCCACCCTTCAACTTAACTAATTTCATTTAGTCCTCCAAAGTAGTGATATTTGGGTTCACCATAAGTAGGTAGAACGGGAAATCTTGAGTATGAATGATATTCTTCTATCTCTTATATACCATCTTAGATTATCCCTTGCCATCTTTAGTAATATTTGGATTTTAGGAATGCGATTTGTACTCATAATGACCCTTAGACATGATGAAACCAATGAACAAAAAAGAAACAACCAATTCTCAACATGTATGTGAACATGAATAATGAAATATCCAAGCATGAGATTCAATTAGACAATTTACTATTTGTTAAAAATAACTTTCTACTTCATTCTATTGTTAATACATAAAATAATGTAATGATCTTGTATTTTGGGTGATGTTTGATGTACAATTTCAACAATTTCAAGTTCTCAAGTGAAGTATGCATATTTGAGAATTGTTTGTTTTGCAAAGAGGATGGAAGAAACACGTAAATAATGATGGGAAAAACCAATACTCTAGGATCAATATCCCCATATTTCATGTTTTTCACACATAAACTAGTGGATGTAAATTGCATTGTAAAAACAAAAAACTCAATCTTGAAGAAACCCTTTTGAAGGATACAAGCTTGGAAGCTCTTTTCTCTTCACTCTACAAATGGAAACTAATCTGGAAAGAAGTGGAATATAAATCATAAGCTTGCACTTAGTTTTTCACATATCTCTCATTCCTTCAAAAAATCCATGGATTTCCTCACAAATCTTTCAATCACTTGGTTTGAATTCTTGGAATACCATTGTATTGATTAAGAAGATGTACAAGGCTACCAAATGAGTGATGGGCTTCCTAGAAATTTACCAAAGCAAGTAAAATATTTCACTTAGGGGATATAATATAGTTCATAACAATTGATATCCTCTATAGAGACACATTACTAGCTTGGGAGGATAGAAAACCTCCCAAGTGAACAAAATTTTCAAACATGTACAAAAACAATTTCTAGGACCAAGAAAAGATACTGATCTGGTGAAACAAATGAGGTTTCCTATCAAAATACTAGCTCATTTGGATCTTCATTGGTCATTGAAAGTGTCTTGGACTCCAATAATTTCACAATGATCCATAATTTCATGATGATCCACAATTTTATGATGAGCCAATGTTTTCGAAAATTGGCCCCTTTATGCAAAGATTGCATTGTTCCTTACAGAGAAAAACCATAGCTCTAAATATCATTGAATAAAATAATTTATGAGCACTAGAATTATAGGAGAGGGGTTCCCTTGGTTGTAACCCGTTTTCACGATTCCAATGCAATCTAGAGTTCGTCGATTCGAGTCTTAGTTAGAATTTTATGGAAATTTACAACTTACTTTCTGAAGAAATTTATGGACACATTAATATATTGGTTCGGGGTCATAAAATCCATATTGAGAAGCATAGTTTATTTCCTTAATATCCCACAAGTGTGTTTATCCAAGGCTCATGTGAGCACACTACCCACAATTTCCCAAGCCATTTTTTTGCAAAGTTGACCCATTGGTGCAAAAATTACATTGCTTCTTACTCAACAAAACCCCACTTCTAAAGATCATCGAAAAACACATTTTTTGGGAGATGGAGCCATAGAATAGGGGTTCCCCTAGTTGTAAATCAATTTTAGTAGTCCAATTCAATTGGAGGTTTATCGATCTGAGTCCCGATTAGAGGTTTATAGCGAGTTGCAACTCACTTCCTGAAGCCATTTAGGGACACATTGACAATTTAGTTCAAATACATAGAATCCAAACTAAGTAGCATAATTTAGTTTTGTAATCTCCTGCAAGTTTGTTTTTTGAAGGCCTATGTGATCACACTATCCAAAATCACCTAGGCCAATGTTTTTCAAAATTGACCCCTTAGTGAAAAAAATGCATTGTTCCTTACTGAGTAAAACCCAAGTTCCATAGATCATTGAATAAAATATTTTTCAGGAAATCGAATCACAGGAGATGGGTTCCCTTATCTTTAATCTGGTGTCAATATTCCAATCTAATCAATGTTTTTTCCATTCGAGCCTAGGTTAGATTTTTATGATGAGTTGTAACTCTCTTCCAAAATCCATTTAGGGACACATTGAGAATTTGGTCCAAGGGCATAAAATTGAAAGAGAGAAACAAAATTGAATTACATAATATCCCTCATGTCTATTTGTTTAAGGAACACATAATAATTCTACAAAAATCACCCGAGATAGTGGCTTACAAAATCAACCCCTTTGTGCAAAAATTGCATTGTTTTTTACTAAGCAAAACCCTGATTCCAAAGATTATTGAATAACACAATTTCTTGGTAATGGATTCATAGGATAGGGATTCCCCTATTTGTAACCCAATGTTAGGATTCCAACACAAACGATATTTCATCCATTCAAGCCCCAATTAAAGCCCCAATTATATTTGTATGGCAAGTTGAAACTCACTTATTGAATCCATTGAATGACACATTAAGAATTTGGTATAGAGGAACAAAATACAAAGTTGATCCATATATTGAGCTTATCCGACATAGTCTTTGAAACACGCAACCTCATCCCCACAAGTGTCTTCTGGGAAGTAAGTGCACCTCCTTGCCTCTAGTGTAGTGATTGAAACACTAAGTTAACTTACATCCAAACAAAATATAATTCATTGTAGAAAACCCATAAAAGTGATGTTGCGACCAATTCTAGGTGAGGTGTGTGATGTTTCCTCGAGCACCCGCATGAATCGAGGCAGGTAGGTATGAATATTTACAATAACCCAGTAGAATAATTGAGTTCCTTATTCTCCCACACTTGTGCATTTATCCAAGTCCCACATGATAATTCTACCCACAATTTTCTGAGCTAGTGCTTTTCAAAATTGACCCCTTTGTGCAAAAATTACATTGTTCCTTATTGAGAAAAACCCTATTTGTAGAGATTGTCGACTAATTTTTTTGGTGGGAATTGGAATCACAAGAGAGGGGTATCCTCATATATAACCCAGTGTTAGGATTCTAATGAAATCTATGGTTCATCCATCTGAGCCTTGTTTATATTTTTATTGCAATTTTTAGCTCGCTTCATGAAGCTATTCAAGGACACACTGAGAAATTAGTCTGAGGAAAAAAAATACAAATTGAGTAGAAAAATTGAGCTCCATTAGCTCCTACAAGTGTGTTTGGCCAAGTCCCACATCATTATCCTACCCAAAATCACCAATACAATGTTTTGAAAAAACCACCCCTTAGTGAAAAAATTGCATTGACTCTTATTGAGTAAAACCCTAGTGTTGGGGATCATTGAATAAAACAATTTATGGGAAATTGAATCACAATAGAAGGTTACCCCTAGTTGTAATCTAGTGTTGGGAGTCCAAAACAATTTATGGTTCTTCGATCCAAGTCCCAGTTAGATTTTTATGGCAAGTTGCAACTCACTTCCTGAATCCATTAAGGGACACATTGAGAATTTGGTCCAGGGGCATAATATCCAAACCAAGAAATATAATTGAGTTATGTAATATCCCACAAGTCTATTTATCCGAGGCCAAGGTGAGAACACTACCCACAATATCCCAAGCCACTGTTTTGAAAATCCACCCCTCAGTGCAAAAATAGAGAGACATAACCAAATTGGTCTCAATAGCATATAAACTAAAATAGAGAGACATAATTGACCTTTATTAGCTCCTCGAATACCATCCTTCAACATCCTTGGTAGAATGAAATAAGGAATAATTAAGGAAACCCTATAACATTTTCCTTCCAAGTGGCACACTTACCCCTCAAATGGATCAATCATGAAGGCTTGTAGAAGACTTGAGAATTTCACCATTAATCCTTAAGCACCAAATATGAACCAAGAAAGAGAGGCTTGAAGAATTCACATCATTCATCCACAAAGAAAGATCCCTAGACACCATAAATTCTCCAATAAATATATGTAATTGATTTTATATCAACTCATGCATGTGTGCTATGCTAGCTAATATGATGAAATGTTGTCATCCCTCCTTTGTGGAAGATATTTGAAAATTTGACCCCCAAACACAAATTTGGTACAATGTCTCATAAAGGATGAAACCCTATCTCAAAAAAGCACTAGAATATTTACATATCATGAGTCATGGGATGAGAGGGGGGCGTTCTATGTTAAATAAGATGTTGAACCATTTCCTTTTGACCTTTGTGGTAGAAATTTAGAAATGTGGACCCCAAATGAGAATTTGTTTCGTTGTCTCACAAACGGTAAAAACCTAATGTAGTTTTATTCCAACAAAACAAATCTTGGGTGTTGGGATGAGAAAGGAAATGGTGCCCCTACAGGTAATTTGATGGCATGCATCCAAAAAGGATGATTGTTTTTTCACTACTTCATTTGTAATTTATCATGAGTTATAAATTGTGACCTAGACTCATTTTGAAACACTGGCCAAATTAGCCTTGGGGACACAAATCAAATCCTTTGCACTAGATCAGATGCTAAAATTATATCATCCAACCTCCGAGGTTGAGATTTATGAATTTGACCTGGAATGTAAATTTGTTGCATTATCTCAAATAGAGTGAAATTGTAGTTCATAAATATTCCAACAAAACATAGCTTGGGCCATGAGACAAGTGAGAAAAGGTTACCCCTAAAGAAAATATGATGTCCAAAGTCCAACAAATATGATGCTTTTTCTTTTCATTGCATTTTTTACATTTTATTGTTAGTTCCATATTGTTTCCTAGACTCATTCTAAGAAAACAACCAAACTTGTCTTGGGATCACCAAACCTAAATGGAGAATAACAATTTTTAGAACAAGTAGATTTTCTATAATTATGAATTGGGAAAGAATGGTGCTATCATCTTTCATTTATAAACTAGAGGAATTAAGGTTTTGTGGGAGACATTGAATCCACAAATCATGTGGCAATGCATTCGATAATTAGTATTTGAAATGAAAGGATGTGTGTAGAACAAGGGTTATTCATATGGATTATGGCTTAGCAATATCTAAAGTATTGTGTCAATCAATGGACTGCTAAAGAGAATAGAAGAGAGTTTAATGAAGATGATGGTTACTTGGGATATTCTTTATCACTAATGCATACATAAAATAATCATGTAACCATGTACTAGAACATGACATGATAAGGTATATGGACTTAACAAAGGTAGGGATGGAGAGGTAGAGGGGGATAGGGATTGGATGAATATAGGGGCCCAATAGGGAAGTGGGTGAGGGATATAGATTGGGAGCTAGTGGTTGGGAGCCACTTTTCCATTACATGGAAACTTATTCAAATACAAGTCTAAGGAGGGAAAATATTGTATTATTCTTATGACTTTGCACATTTGTAGCGGAGTTCTTTTTTTCATTTTAATATATCTTCGTATGTGATATAGAAGACCATCATTATATTGTGTTTTCTACTTTTGAATGCAATCCCAATCCCATATTTCTAAAAATAATTTTGGCGGTGTTGAAAAAACCATTGGTATTATTGACGGGACTTCATGTGACTATTATTCTTTGGATAACTTGGGAACAACAAAGGACAATAGAGTTAGACTCATGTTGACCAAAAACTGGTCAACTCTATTTTTCCTCTCATGCAATAATAAAAATAATGATATCAGGAAAATATTTTTTTTTAATGATAACAAGTCTATTGTGTAGCCCTCGGTATTATATTTGCCACACATTTTTTGGATTCAAAATTTGCGTATGTATGCTCAAGATATCTAGGTTTACATATAACTGACAAAAAGGTTCTTCTTCCATGTGAGCTAATTTTCTTGGAATTAAGAATTCTTCGAACCATGTCCGATTTCCTGGGACTATGATTGTTGTCTTCGAACCTAATTATCTTGGAAATCTCTAAATATCTTGGAACATGTCCTTTTTCTTATTTAATTAATTAATTTCCAAGGGTCGAATTTAACGAATCTCCATAGTTTTCCTTTGTTTCACATTAAGTATATATTAAAGTTTTCAATATATAAATTACAATCCATGATAATCTCATGCATGTGCGGTAAATATTATGAAGATAAGTCGAAATTTTCAAAAGGAAGGGTGAAATTTAATCAAGGGCCTAGATTGTCTGGTGAAGATTAATCAACGGTTGTTGCATTGTGTTGTTCTAGAGGTTGTATCTTGAGATTGGGGAGTCATAATTGTGCGAATTATACCTCTTTGGAAAGGTATTTCGATGACAAAGATGATGTGGTAGTTATTTAGAAATGAAATTTTCCAAATTTTTCTCAAAAATTAAAATAACAATAAGCCATATTTTTATGATTTGCTGATAAATTTGTTTGACAACTCGACTTTATGAATTCATATATTCATATTCGAGAATTGAAATCATGACCAGGAGGACTCATTGAAAAGATAATATTTTTAATATCACATAAAAATTGGTTTACATCATTGGAAATTTGAATATTCCATCCATAAAATTAAAACACAGTCCCCTTTTCTAAAAGGGAAATTAATGAAATTTTTCAAAATAAAAGTTTATTAATTTTTTTTTATTAAAAATAGAAACAACCCATTTCAAGATATCAATATCAATGATGAAAACACATTAATGATAATTAATGTATTCATCAATTAAACTGATATTTTCAAGAAAGGAAAATACCTAACTACTCAAGTAGTTAGACGATCCATTTTTATAAAGAAATAAAGATCTTCATCAAAGGGTTAGAGAAGGGTTCCATTATCATAAGGTAAAGTTCATAGGATCAAAAGAAGAATGTACATACATCAATATTCAATGAAGGTTTTGATCAATGAAAATAGAGATCCATCTTCTCCACTATTTTTATTCTTCTACACCATTTTGTCAAAGCTTTATGCTTAAATCTCTGAATTGAGCACAAGGTTGTGATTCTTGAGTGTTCTTGAATTCTTCTATTAATCCCTAATATTGGCTCATTACCCCTGAATTGGGGCATATTATATTAGTAATGTTATTTTATTTATGTGGGCTTCAGGCCATTAGTTGTAATTATACTTCCTAGTCTCCTATATATACCATGGAGACATTTTCATTTTGAATCATCTTGTACTTGAACATTTAAGTGGGGTAAAAGGAGGTTTCCCCCTCGAAGAAGCTTATTATCTAAAATTATCTATTTTTCAAGGCGTTGAGTACTTTTTCTGAGGTTTTTCTATGTTATATTGATATTTGGTTCTTAACATCTTCAAAAGTGTTTTCTTATGTGATCATGGAGTACTCACAACCTTGTATACATTGTTGACACTTGAAACTGAAATGGGTTGCAGCAAATCAATCCCGAGGCAACCTCGAATCACTTTGGATTGGGAGTTGCCCCTTCCAACTCGAGAGGGATCTCTCGGTCAATGTCACAATAGGAATTTAAGTAGTGTGAAAATGGTGGGCAGATTTATAGGTGAATAATGGTCTTGGATTTTTGGAGTTTTGGGAGTTAAACCAGGGAAATGGTCCATTGGGTATGGAGTCAAATGAAAATCGAGGAAAAGAGACAATAGTAGAGATCAAATAACTTGCAGAAAGTGAGGCAAAGTAAGTCTATATTTCAACGCTTTGATATATCATGGTATGGTAGTAAAAAGAAAAAGGAAAGGCTGACATAGCAAAGGATATATGAATAATTTTGAAAGTGTAAGATGGTCTTACACCCGCTGATAGCTAGTGCAGAGGAAAGACATAAAAAAATTACAGAAAACCTAAATCCTTTCGTTATAGTAGTGGTTCTACTAAAGTATAGCGAAGCACATCGGTTAGAAGAAAAAAAAATGTAATGAAATCGTGATGGATTAAGGAAGACATAAAGATATGGTAAAGACAATATCAACTGTGCATAAGGAACATACATAATGAAATCCAAACAAATTTAACACATCTGAAAAGAAGAAGAACATGCTAAAGGAAATCGATCATGATGAATCTCACAGTCACAAGTAAAACATCTTCTTTATTACTCCATTAATGGCTTACAAAATAACTCAGTAATTACAATGAATCCCTCTTCGAAAGAGGTTTCCCCCAGTGCTGCACTCATGCACCCCTACTTCTCTATTACATCTCTCATTCTTTTTTTTAAAAGGAAAAATAAAACTCTTGGCATTCTAGGAATTTGAAACGATTTCTCTTCATGGGATCTGTGAATGCCAGGCACGTCTGCCAGAAACTCTGCTGTCACAAACATTGGTGTGCACTGGCAAAATGTTGCCACTCTTATTAGTAGTGTTTCTGTGATTATGATTGTTAGCAAATAACTGATCAG
This sequence comes from Picea glauca, assembly GCA_000966675.3. Taxonomy (NCBI): domain Eukaryota; kingdom Viridiplantae; phylum Streptophyta; class Pinopsida; order Pinales; family Pinaceae; genus Picea; species Picea glauca. The sequence continues at coordinate 366,982 of JZKD02S2247245.1, forward strand.
GGGATCAAATTTTGCTCAATTTTCAAAGTGCTCAGAATGAGACGAAAACAGTGCCATTGTGTCCGTCTCGTCCTCCTGATTCCGATGGTATATTTACTTTCTCAAATGGAGTCCGTATGGAGAAGATATCGCGATCTGTTCACCAAGGCAAATAGGATAAAAATTTAGATGCTGACTGTACCTGTCCGTACAGTCCGTATAGTCTGTACGGTGATGTGGTAGGGCCATACCGTTCATACAATGACGTGTTAGGTGGATGATGTGGCACGCTTTCATTGGTTGATGGTTGTTGAATCAGTGGATGACACATGTCATTGGTGGCCAATGATGTGAGGACACGTGGCCCAATCCATTGGCGCCATGTGTCGCTCGTTGACTGGTTAATTGGTTTGGCTATTTGGTTATATAAAAATTTGTTGAGGTCTGTGGGGTTCGACCCCCAGACCTCCCCCTTTATGTAAAGACTTTGTAACTCTCTGCTAACCAACGTGCTGCCCTTTGTTCTTTGATTATTATGTCGACACATATATATTTAAAGTCGATTTCTGTTTGGATGGAAAGGGGGGTCGGGTCGGAGCTTAGCCCCGACCCGCGGTCGTTTGATTCACATATGACCCAATACATATATTGTATCCCGACTGATTGGCATGTGAATTGTATTGTATTTTATATATAATATATATATCATTGTGTGCAGTGGTTTGAACCATAGCCCGACCATTATGTATATGCACGCGGATGTTTGGTGAGTGGGGTTTGGATAGCCCAAGATTTTTACATTTTCATATGCCCACGACTGGAGCGGGAGTTACACGGTTATAACGGGTTAACCACCTTTTTAATTCACGCGAGGTCACATGGTCATACGCCCAGGTGCCGAGGCGGTTAGGGGCTGGCGCGCCCTTAACCATTCTACAGTTTGCACTGTTGGCGTGATTGTGCTTGGTGCTAGGTTTTTGCACTTAAATGAGCGTGTGAGCCAGGTTCATTTAGGAGGGGTGCGAATTGTAGAACCAGAGACAACAAGCTTGAAGAGGGAGACTTCCAGGAAGCCTAACTTCTTCATTTTTCGACCGATTAAGGTGCCGAAAGAGCCCATACAGGGGTTTTGGAACGCTGGGAAGCCATTGGAGCAGTCGTTTTGTTAGTTTGAGCATTGTAAGACATGTTTTTGAGCACTTTTTGAGAAATTAATAATAATGATCCATTGGAAGTTGGACCAGGAGATGTAGCCCATAAGAGGGGTGAACTCCTTTATCAATTGTTGTGCTTATGTGTTTATGTTCAATATTTATGCTGTTGTCTATGTGTAATTTTCATAAGTAATCCTTAATTTATGTGTTGCAAACTGATCCATTTTCTTTAAACACATGACATTTCACTTGCAATAAGTTTTCAAGTTTTTCAAGTCTTCTTCATTTTTAGATCAAGTTGGTATCAGAGCACTGGTTTTGAAGACTTGATTATTTGCAAGTTTTGTTTCTGATGCTCACAAGGCTGAAACTCACAAGAGGAGAAGGTCAACTTGTGGAGCCAAGTTCTTATCTGACAAGGAGGAAGCAGTTTCATTCACCACAAGTTGCAGAGAGAGTTTCACCAAGCATGGATCATGCAGATGATCATGAACGTGTTCCGACTGAAGAGGAAGATTTCAGGCAGACTATCATACAGTTGAGAGATATGATGAAGGTCATGATGGAACGGAATATGATGTTGCAAGGTGAAGGCTCCAACCCTTCAATGCATAAGGGAGACGATGGTGAAAAGACTCCAAACAGAGATGGAGGGAATGGTGCTTCTCCACCACCCTCTCCTCCATCATCATCATCATCTTCTTCTTCTTCTTCTTCTTCTACCAGTTTGAAACATCTTCCGAATGGGCATGGTAAAACTCCTTTGCAAATTCCTTCATTAAAGCTTGATATAAAATTTGAGTTGCCACTTTATAATGGAGAAGTTAACGCTGAAAAGTTAGATAACTGGATACGTCAAATTGAATTCTATTCTAGAATACAAAAGATTCAAGACGATGAAACCAAAATTCAATTAGCTTCATTAAGATTAGATGGTTCAACACTTATTTGGTGGGAATCTAAGACATAGGAAGAAATGAAAAAGAATGGAAAAATTTTTCTTTCTTGGAATGATTTCATTATAGCAATTAATTTTTTTTTTTATCCATTGGCGTATAAACAAAAAAAAACCATGGAATGGCAGAATTTTAGACAAGCAAAATGACAGAATGTACAAATTTTTACTCAGGAATTTAGGAGAAGAGCTTTGGTTTTGGGAGTTGATTTGTCTTCACAGGAAACATTGCTCAAATATATTGGTGCTTTGCATAGTTATTAGAGGCATACTATACTTATGTTTAATCCCACGAATCTAGATGAAGTTTGTGTACAGGCTAATCATTTGGAAGCAAGGGGAAGGAATGATACTCATGAGGGTTTCAAGAAGACATACAACCAGGGAGACAAAGGGAAGAATAAATTCAAAGGCAATGGCAGGAAGAATGCTGCTGTGAAAAAGGAAGGAGAAAAGTTCACATGTAAACATTGTTCAAAGGATTGCCATGATGAAGACCATTGTTGGAAGCTTCATCTTGAACAAAGACCCAAAAAGTTTGGCAACAACAACAAAGGGAAGTCAAAGACTGTTGCGATTGCTTTACAAGACTTGGGTTCGGATTTTGGTGATAAGACGAAGATCACATCCATGGGTTACCAAGGTAATAATTATGTTGCTAGCACTAGCTCTTCAAGTAATGCTAATGTCGATGTAACTCAACAAGAGAAAACGAGAATTGAACTTTTTCATATAAGGGT
>JZKD02S2247245.1:370962-386853 GCA_000966675.3 Picea glauca
TAAGCACTCTTTGACTCAAACGTCGCCATTTGAGGCATGTTTTGGCTATTTGCCCAAGTCACCTTTAGATTTTATCTTTGGGAAAGATATTGTTGTTGATGGGCAATATGATATTAATCGGGCAGAGAAGTTCATTGAACAAATTCAGTCGATACATTAGGTGGTGCAAGAGCAGTTGGAAAAGAATCAGGCCAAGTACAAAATGAGACATGACAAGCATTATGTTGATCATAGTTTCGAAGTTGGTGATGAAGTATGGCTTTACATCAGCAAGGAGAGGCTTAAAGGAGAAGGTAAAAAGTTGAAACCAATTCGATATGGTCCCTTCAAAATTGTCGACAAGATTGGTTATAATGCTTTTTGTTTAGATTTGCCTCCTTATATGGAGATGTATGCAGTTGTTAATGTTGAGAATTTGAAGTTGTATGAGCCTCCATTGATTGATGATCAAGGAGAGCATGTTCATATTCCTTCCATAGATGATTTTTCTCCAGAGTATCTAACATAATTGTAGGAAGACACCATCCTTGACAGGATAATGCGAACTTCGAAGCGAGGAAATGTGGAGTATTTACGAGTTGGTCTTAAAGGGACGAATTCAAGAAAGGCCAAGTGGATTGAGGTTGGAAGTGTGAGGGAACTATACCCTCATCTTCACATAGGCGGAGATAGTCTTTTGGAGGTCCAAAATCTTCCCAATGGGGAGGTGTGATCAGGGGATCAAATTTTGATCAATTTTCAAAGTGCTCAAAATGTGATGAAAATAGTTCCATTGCGTCCATCTCGTCTTCCTGATTCCAGTAGTATATTTACTTTCTCAAATGGAGTCCATATGGAGAATATATCGCGATATGTTCGCCAAGGCAAACAGGCAAAAAATTTAGATGCTGACTGTACCTGTCCGTACAGTCCGTACAGTGATGTGGCAGGGCCATATTGTTCATACGATGACATGTCAGGTGGATGACATGGCACACTTTCATTGGTTGATGGTTTTCGAATCGGTGGATGACACGTGTCATTGGTGGCCAATGATGTGAGGACACGTGGCCCAATCCATTGGCACCACGTATCGCTCGTTGACTGGTTAATTGGTTTGGCTATTTGGTTATATAAAAATTTGTTGAGGTCCGTGGGGTTCGACCCCCGGACCTCCCCCTTTATGTAAAGACTATATAACTCTCCACTAACCAACGTGTCGCCCTTTGTTCCTTGATTATTATGTCGACACATATATATTTAAAGTCGATTTATGTTTGGATGGAAACGGGGGTCGGGCCGGGGCTTAGCCCCGACCCGCAGTCGTTTGATTCACATATGACCCAATACATATATTGTAGCCCGACTGATTGGCGCGCGAATTGTATTGTATTTTATATATTATATATATATATATCATTGTGTGCGGTGGTTTGAACCATAGCCCGACCATTATGTATATGCGCGCGATTGTTTGGTGCGTGGGGTTTGGATAGCCCATGATTTTTACATTTTCATATGCCCATGACTGGAGCGGGAGTTATACGGTTATAACGGGTTAACCACCTTTTTAATTCGCGCGAGGTCACATGGTCATACGCCCAGGTGCCGAGGCGATTAGGGGTTGGCGCACCCTTAATTGTTCTATAGTTTGCATCATTAGCGCGGTTGCACCCAGTGCTGGGTTTTTGCGCTTAAATGAGCGTGTGAGCCAGGTTCATTCAGGAGGGATGCGAATTGTAGAACCAGAGACAACAAGCTTGAAGAGGGAGACTTCCAGGAAGCCTAACTTCTTCATTTTTCGACCGATTGAGGTGTCGAAAGAGCCCAGACAGGGGTTTTTGGATGCTAGGAAGCCATTGGAGCAGTCGGTTTTTTAGTTTGAGCATTGTAAGACATGTTTTTGAGCAATTTTTGAGCAATTTATAATAATGATCCATTGGAAGCTGGACCAGGAGATGTAGCCCATAAGAGGGGTGAACTCCTTTATCAATTGCTGTGCTTATGTGTTTATGTTCAATATTTATGTTGCTGTCTATGTGTAATTTGCATAAGTAATCCTTAATTTATGTGTTGCAAACTGATCCATTTTCTTTAAACACATGAAATTTCACTTGCAATAAGTTTTCAAGTTTTTCAAGTCTTCTTCATTTTTAGATCAATAACCGAGTATGGTGGCACTTTTGAACAACTACAAAAGTCACAGGAGGTTGATAATCTGGATCAAGTGATGCACAGGCCTTGCGGATTGCATCTAATTCATATAAGAGTACTTGATAAAACTAGCAGTCACTCACACCATCTCTATAAAATATAATTCTTAAAGGCTTCTGTCCCGTAGCTTTTCGAAAAGAAATTAAGAGCTCCCTTATCATGCCACCAAATATAGTTCCCCTCATAGGATCTTTCCAGGTCTTAAATAAATCTTGGATCACCTCTTGCCGGTGTTCCTGAGCACATACTAAGCCTGCATACCTTGTGACTTCTGGCCAATCTTGAGATGCAACAACAACTGCTATGGATGGACTGGAATCCTCCCTGTTATTGGGCTGAGTTACGTCTGCTCCAAAAATTATGGTCTGTATATCGCCAACTAAAGGTATCTGCAACTAAGAGCATGCAAAAGTACAATGTTTCTACCATGCTAGAGATTTGGCACATTTGAGCTAACTCGTGACAAAATACAAGAGCAACACTTTCTTGGACGCGCTGTGAGAAATTGATACAATCCCAGTGGTTGGTTTTGCCTCCATTCACCATTTTCCTATTCATCATGTTCCACTGACCCACCTGAGGTAGGCATACTTTTTCCCTTCCCAGTATCATGGTATTTCAACCATGTAGCAAGAAGAATTCGAGCTTCTACAGAAGCAAGTCTGTCACTAATTTTTAGACCAAATTTCTTTGCCTAAGGATATTGGTCATAATCATTATGATACACGGTCTACAAGACGTCCATTTCCCTTTCTCGGGGCTGCTGACATGTAACTTTTAATAGAGAAGTGATTTGTTTGTCGTTTAATCGTTTTGAATATCTCTGGCCTTCCTCTGCTGTCTCCATAGCTCATTGTTGATGTTGATGATCCCATCGCCCAGGAAATTGTGCACCACGTCTCGATGGAAAGACAAAGAAATGTTTGAACTTGTGCCCAAACTCCTGGCCTGAGTGGTAACATCTAATCATCATACCAATGGTAACGCTACCTGTCATAATATTCGTGAGTGGCTTTTGACAATGCAACCTTCCTTCTCGCTGGGAGATTCTTTTAAGTTCACTCCGGACAAATGTATTTTGGAAATTCTTTCAAGGACCATTGATGTGCATTTTGGCCAGGAAATTCTTTCACCTTCCTACATGATTGATATCAGAAGTATGTAAATTCATGCGTTGTGGAAGATCTGGATCTCGAGATACAAGTCTGCTTCCCATGGAGTTGGCCTGTGGATCGCTATCATAATTTTCAAATAATGTGGAAGGCATATGATGTGTGGCCAAAAGAATGGATGATAGAGGCATTGGTCTAGAATTAAATGCAAAGTAGTAAATGCATATTCATCACCATCATCATCTTGATCCTCCACCCTGTGATGTATAAAATAAATATCAGATCCAATGATACAAATACAGACACCTCTAAATGCTAACCACGCAACCCACAATCCCAATGGAACTCTCATATGTTCTATCTGAGTGCAATCTGAGATGCTTAAATACAACTCCAGGGGTGTCTTTAAAGTTTAAACAATTATCTGGGGGGAGAAATAATCCCGTCGTGGCCTAAATTATTATTCCTGGGTGAAATTTCCATTGACTTCATTAAATTGAAGGGAGTCCTACGATGTCGATGACAACCGTCCTCCAATATTCACAATGACTAATTTGTGCTTTAGAGATTCTCTCAAACACACAACCTATTTTCATCACCTTTATAAAATTCCAAATCTGAAATAGCTGGGAAAATTTGGTTCTCAGTGATCGATTCATTCCAAAATGCTAAAACTGTATAGTTGTTAACATCGTGTGAAAAATCGACAACGCCAAATAAAATTAAATATGTAACCTTCCTCTTCCTTGGAGGCGTTTCTCCTGCCAACTCTATGGTTCATAAAACCTTCTGATGAAATATCAGAAATTTCTGTTTCAATGTTTAGTCTCTTTGTATAACCTTTATAAAGTTTGAACTAGTCAAAGTCACATTATCAGGACAGATGGTATTATATGCAGCTGCTGCAGCTCCTATCACTCATGTGCAATTTTCATTTAGCAAGATTCTAATGAGCTCTTGAAGGGTAGTATCGTGTTAGTTTTCTTGGCCACATTCTCCGTCTTCAAAGACAAACAACGCGCAATTATAACATCTCCAAAACCTTTGCTTTGATGTTCCAAGGAGGTGGCCCTTTCTCTCAGGAATCCATTGCTTGAATGATCCACACATTTATTATGAAAGTTTGATTCTTCAAATGAACTCCAGTGTACAATATCATGGATTCAAAGTCTAACTTGATCATTTCTTTGCATCTCGGGCCTATGACTTCCTCTACTGAAACTCCCCATGGAATTCAAGAATCTCCTTGAAATGTCATCTATGGAATTGCCGGTTTGCATGCCTGACTCGAGTCTTTCTGAGTTACAGTTCACTTTGTTGGGTGCTTCCTTAGTAGGGGTTAACCTTCTAAGAATCGACTTTGGAAGGATGTACTTGGCATCATTCTGACCGCTGCATGTTTTATTGTGTCCCTATGAGGAAGTTGACCAATCGAAATCTCTGAATCGACCATACCAGTAACTTTAGAGCTCACTGAAATGCTGCTAGATTTATCGACACTGATATTGACATCCTCAAGTTGTAATAAATATTTTTCACTACAATACAGGTGATCACCTTTAATTTCTCTCGTCTCATCTAACTGAGGGCTGAAACATTTGTTCTCACTTCGAACTTGGGATAGGGTCGAGTTAAACTGACCAGAGGAACTAGAAGTCCCGATGGTGGTTTCAACACAGAGCTGCTTAGGTATGTGTAAAGACTTATTTTCTATGATATGTTAGGTCAAGGAATTATCTGACAAAGAGCTGTCATGTTCCACACTAATTTCAGTTCGATTTGGATCTGCGACAATGCCTTTGAAATCTGATCTTCTATATTCATGGAGGGATCATTAACTCTGGAAGAAGCAAATATGGTACTCAATTTTGGGAATTTGGCGGGGCTGAGAATGCCCAAATGGAAGAAATCCATTATGGAAAGGTAGAAGTAATAACAATACAATAACAAGATGAGAGCCATGGAACAAACCATCAACAAGTGGAGCAACATATTTTTCAAAAATGGCTGATAAAGGAGACCCAGTGCTACCATATACATGATCAAATGTAAATGAATGAGAACCAATTTGTACCTTGGGCAGCATAGTCGATTTTGATATCTGTTACAACATACACTGTCATATATTTTGTGTATTGTTGAATATATTTCATGAATAAAACTCCATAAAGAATTACTTCGGGGCATGACTTCAATGATGCTTCATATATTGGGATTTCTGAGTGTGAGATGTTTGATGTATTCTTATCAAATTCTCTTTTGTTTTAACTACAATACTCTTTTAAAATACTTTGATATGATAAAAACTATTCTCTCATATTTCTCAAGAGAAGATATGGATTTTTTATTTTTATTTGATTAAGAGGGTTGTATATATTATGTTGAACACAAAGATATTATGATATTGAAGCCTCCCTTCAATATTTTTATTGTTAAAAGACTTATTGTCGCACTTAAAAATCAAATCAGGTTATTGAAGAACCATTTCATGTACAAATCCAATAAATAAAGATATTGGGTTTGTTGCTTAGCACTCTCCCTAATCCAAGATATTCAAGACATATATTTTGGCCAACAAGGAGTACCACCTCTATAAAAACACATTGGGATTCATATCCCTTTGAGGTTGTTGTTTCAATTCTAACAGATTCAAACATCAACATTTTTGGCAACTCGATTGGGGAACCATTTATTTTCAAGATATTTGCGTCTCTATGGTTCAAATTTTTTAAAAAAATATTCAAGAATATTTTTTCTTGTTCTATATGCATGGGGTTTACAAAAATATTATTTTGATATTTTTATATGAACTCCAAAAGAGCCAAGAAGAAAAAAATATTTGAGAGAATGAACTCCCTGGTGATTCCATTGAAAGAAATATTAAAATCCCAAGCAATTCCATTGAAAGGATTCAATAATTTCAAGAAGAATCATATTATGACTCCTCTAAGGATTTTCTTTCATATCACGATATTCCTTTACCTTATTCACAAATTCCATCAATGTATTGAAAATATTCAACAAAATAAACAGTTATACATTATTTGGAAATAATTCAGAATATGCAAAGAAACACTTGTTTATATTCCAATGTACATATGAATTTTTCAATCTCATTGAAGACAACATTACATATCGTTTATTCTTACAAAATCTACGAGGGGATTCTCTTCAATGGTACCACTCATTGATGTCTGGAACCATTAACAGTTGGGACATGTTAGAAAATTTGTTTGTTGAAATTTTTTCGCATCCACCCTCCCCCATATGGATACAAGATAATGAATATTTCATCCTCTCATATACTCCATAAGAAGATATTTCAAGCAACAAGTTTGATAATGAAATATAGGAGCTTCCACCAAATGCACAAGAATATTTCATCCTTGCAATAGATGATGAAAGGCCACAAGAAAACTGGTTGCAAAAATAATTAGTGGAATAAATGAATCTTGAGAAGAATGATGAGAAAGGTTTCCATTACATGAAGGAAGATTATTTTCAAAACATTGTTGATGAATCAAGAACCTTGGAAGTTTTTGGAGATAAGGAGAAATATGAAAGTATTGTTAGATTGGAAACTCCTTATCCAATCCAAGATGATAGTATTCTTGAGAAACAAAGAATTGATTTCATTGAATAATGGTTCCAAAGCATTGTTGGAGAAATAATGCAATCATATTTTGTGCACATGTGATTCATTGTTTTTCTATTACACTTTGGATATGCCCCTAACTCATTGGTACAAGCCCCACTATGTTCACCAGTTATGGAGTTCATTCCAAAAACTAGTTGGATTCTTGAATGCCTCTATTGGAATCTACCTACACTTGAAAGTGTCCCTTCCTTTCATGTAAGGTAGGGTAGGTATATATTGTATGTATACAGTTTCTTTCTTTAGTTCAAGTTTTGCATAATAAGGAAGTTGTTATATGGAAGATAACTCCATGAAAGAAGAAGAATTACAAGAATTTGCTTTGAATATGACTCCATATCCCAATGGATAAGGCAACTGGTTTTCATATTCTGGTGTTATCATCAACCCACAAGGGGTCACTATCCCGTACTTGGATCCATTTGTTGACTGAAAATCAGTCAACCCTATTTTTTCGCTCATGAAAAAAAAAATGATATTAGAAATATAATTTGTTTAACTGATAGCAAGTACATTATTTGTCCCTTAGTATCATCTTTTCCCCACATTTTTTGGATTCAAAATTTGAGTTTGTATGCTTAAGATATATAGGTTTACATATAAATGACAAAAAGGTGCTTCTTCAATGTGGAGTAAAGATAATTTTCTTGGAATTAATAATTCTCGAAACCATGTCTTATTTCTTGGGAATATGATTCTTGTCTTCGAACCTAATTATATTGGAAATCAAATATAAATATCTTGGAACAATTCCTTTTTATTTCTTGCAATTCTTATTTACCACATGGAATACACCACACATTTCTTGAAATAATATTCTCCTATTCTCACAATTAGATTTTTTTCTAAAAAATCACCCCTTATCTCTCCTCCTCTTGATTCCTTCTCTCCACACCACGACGGGTTAGAGAAATCACCACTCATCTTACCCCCCTCACCTGCCTCATATGCCAAAACTATCCCACTCCTTCCTTATCTCTCCTCCCCTTACCCCTTACCCCCCCTTACTCCATACTTAAACTTATTTTAAATAGGTCAAACTCACCACTCACCTCCCTCACACCCCAACTGGTGAACCCACCCTACCATACTCCTTCATCTCTTTATATTTCCATACCCGTGAACCCTAACTCTGCTTCCTACATTTCACCCCCCTTACGTCATCCTACCTCATCTTAATACTTATTCCACCCACAAATCTACCCTCCCCTTGCCTCTCGTTCCACCATCTTCCCACACTTAACCAATATTTTGAATTACTTATATGAATCATTAACTAATCAAGTTAATCCATGTGGAAACCATTCAACTCATGACACTTGGAAGTGCACTATTAGTTACACATGGAATCCAATGAAAAAACTACATGGAAGCTAATTATGATGACACATGGCACCTAACTAATGGAAACATAGAGAATCCCATCACTAGAGACACATTACATATTATCATTGGTTACATGTGGTATATTATTGACCTATCACATGATGATATATGGTGACATGTGTATTTTTTACTCATGTTGATTGGGCATGAGGTGGAGGTTCATTGGGTATTTAAAATATTAATTAATTAATTAATTAATTTACAAGGGTAAAATTTTACAAATCTCCATAGTTTTCCTTTGTTTCACGTTAAGTGTATATTACACTTTTTAAAATATACATTAAAATATATGAAAATCCCATGCATGTGGGATAACTATTATGAAGACAAATAGAAATTTTCAAAAGGAAGGGTGAAATTTAATCAAGGACCCAAATTGCTCGGTGAAGATTTATCAATGGTTGTTGAGTTCTGTTGTTCTAGAGGCCAAATATTGAGATATGGGAGTCAGAATCATCCAAACTATACCTTATTCGAAATTTATTTTGATGAGGAAGATGATAGGATAGGTCTTGAGAGTTGAAATTTTCCAGAATTTTCTCAAAAATTAAAACAACGATCGGCCATATTTTTATGCTCTGCTGATAAATATGTTTGACAACTTGACTTCACGAGCTCATATCTTGAGATCCATGAAAAAATATCATGCCTAGGAGGACTTGTTGGAAATATAATACGATGAATATCACATATAAATTGGTTTTCATGGTTGAAAAGTTAGATATCCCATCCAAAAAAATAAAACACAATGCCCTTTTTCAAAAGGGAAATTAATTAAAGCTTTCAAAATAAAAGCTTATTAATTTTTTTTATTAAAGATGGAAAAGGACCCATTTCAAGATATGAATATCGGTGATGAAAATACATTAATGAGACTTAATTGAGTCATTAATTAAAGTTATCTTTTCAAGAAAGTAAAATTCTTAACTAGTCAAGTAGTTAGAAGATCCAATTTTATAAAACAAGAAAGAGCTTCATCAAAGGGTTAGAGAAGGGTTCCACTATTATAAGGGTAGGGGAAGAGGATTAGAAGAAGAAAAAGGTACATACATCAATATGAAGTGAAGCTTATGATCAATGAAAAGGGATCTCCATCTTCTCCCCTCTTTTTCTTCTTCTACACAATTTTCTCAAAGCCTTATGCTTAAATATATGAATTGGGAACAAGGATGGGATTCTTGAATGTTCTTGTATTCTTCAAAAGATGTTTCTTATGTGATCATGGAGTATTCACATCCATGTATATTTCTATTAGATATTTTGTTTATTGTTGAATATATTTCATGAATAAAACTCTACAAAGAATTACTTTGGGGCATGACTTCAATGATGTTTCAGATCTTGCTATTCTAAGTGTGAGATGTTTGAAGTATGCTTATCAATTTCTCTTATATTTTAACTACAATACTCTTTTAAAATTCTTTGAGATGATCAAAACTATTCTCTTATTTATCAAGAGAATATATGGATGTACTATTTGTATCTGATTATGAGGATTGTATATATGATGTTGAACACAAATACATTTTGATATTGAATCCTCCCTTCAATATTTTTATTATTAAAATACTTCTTGTTGCACTTAAAAATCAAATCAGGTTATTGAAGAACCATTTCATGTACAAATCCAAGAAATAAATATCTGGGGTTTTTTTTCATAGCACTCTCCCTAATCGAATATATTAAAGACATATATTTTATCCAAAGAGGAGTACCACCTCTATAAAAACATTGGGGGATTCATATCCTTGTGAGGTTGTTGTTTCAATCCTAATAGATTCAAACATCAACAAATCATTAATTAATAAAAATTATCAGTCACTTATAAATGAATTGAAAATTGAAAAAAAATAACAAACTTAGCTCAATAATGTCATTCCACTGCACCTGGGGCAAGTCCAATCTAAGAATGATTTTTGATAAAATGTAAAACCCTCTAGAATTGTACAGAATATTTTATGAATAATGTCTCTAGATGATGTCAACTATAATATAACTAAGCATTCCTATGAAAGGGTATTTTATTCTAACATACCAAGGCTTGCATTTCACTAAATATATTGATCCCAAGTTAAGTGCACTATGCACATTCCTTAATCTCTCATACAATTGTACCTGAGTCATGTTAAGAAATCATTTAATGTAGGATTCATGTTACCTAGAATCCCTTCTCAATTTTGGTATATCGTTTTGGTTGGAAGAAGGCCTACTATTCTCATGCCAAAAATTTTGTACAAGTCCCTTAAATGCTCCAATTAACTTCATGCCAAAATGAGGTATCCTATGAGTGAAGGCCCACAAATATATTTAGCCACATGTGTCAATGTTATCTCATCTAATATAATACTTGTGTTGGCACAGGAGTAGACCCAGGGTTCAATGATTCAACAATGAACCAACAAAACCCTAAATACCAGCCCTTTCAGCAACACCTCTGAGGTAGGCAAAGTCTCACACGAGGTAGAAGAAGGGGTGGTTACATGACTCAAATGTTTGTAATCAAGCTGGGACACAGATCTATGATAATAACACTTCACATAGAACTCTAGCAACACTTAGAAGATGATATGCATTAGTTCATTATCTTTATTAACACCATAGAATAAACCCTAAGAGAGATCGACACAGTAACAACCAAGATTAAGCATCTCTACCACTTAGCAAACAACATTAAGTTAGATATAACATTCATTCACAAGTAAAGCACTAAGAAACAATAGATCCGTCTAATAAACATAATAAGCAAAGCACTGATAAGATTCATAACATAAGAAAAACAACACAAAGCACACCAAGACATAAGATATACATGGTTCACCCCAGTGTGGGGCTACATCCACCACCTACTTCATATTCTTTATTATTCTTCAATATCTTACATTCCTTTTCTCCTATTCACTAAGCCATAGAGTTGAGCTTCGCATCGGACATGAGATTGTGCACCATATCCTCTTTCCCAAAACTAGGTCAAGGCACAAATCCAACCTCACTATCGCGCATAGAGCCTTACACATGCATTTTTTTGCATAAAGAAACTCAGAACTACTTGCACTTAGCTACCAAGACTTCACTTCTAGTCCATTTCTCTTACATCGCTTCGCCTCTTCTACCTTACAATCTTACTTATTTATACTTTTATAATTCCTTACAAAAATGCCTAAACATGGGTAAACCCATGGGTCGACATCCCATAACCCATTACAAAACCCTAAAGAACCCCTTGATGGGTCCACATAGCCCCCAAAAAAAGTGATATCCACGATCTCAACTCTTCCATGGCGCTCGATATTCAACCCTCATGTCGAAGTCCAAAAAGTGGTCCAAACTTGACCAAGGTTTCCTCAAAAATTGGTCGAGGGCCAACAGGTCCCCAACACTCACCTGTGACTTGCCCTGAGCCACTCAGGTCTAGGAAATGCCACTTTGAAGTCCTCGATATTCACTCAAGATGCCTCTACTTGCTTCTTCTTCTAAGCCTTCTGCTCAATGAGATCATGGATTGTCTGGGATGTAAAAGGCCCTGCCAGGCATTGTTCGGCTGTTGCAACCACCTGGTCTAGTTGGGAGCCTTGTCCTTCAATTTCTTCAAACACCTTGTAGGATTCATCCTACATAGGTTGTAGTTTCTATGCGACTTTCATTACTTTTCCCTGGATGTCAGTGATTTGTTGTTGCACCATGCCCTGCTCTTGTGATCTTTTCATTCTCTCAACTGCAGTGAGAAAATTTATTTGCACCTGCATGGAGGATGCCTGCTGCTACACCTCCTATAATTGTTCTTCAAACTTCCTTAGCTCTAGATCTTCTACGAGGTGTTCATAAGTATGCACACTTCTATTGCTAAACTATTTGCACTCTGAGGTGAGCGCTTTGATCCTTATTACTGTGTTCTTAGGGGATTCCTCCCTCTGGTCACTCACCTCGTGCAAGGTGCTCATTACTACTTGTACCTCCAACTCTGTTATCCTTTCTTGAAGTTTTTATATGGTCTCAACGAGCTTCACCACTTGAGCCTCGACCGACTCTTTCTCCTCTTGTTCCAAACTCGGTACAGAGTGACATGATTTTCTGCGAGCAACTACTCCTTTTCTCTTTGTAGCTAGAATTTTTCCTCCCAGACCATCACTTGAAATTCTTCTTTCTCATTTTCATAGGCGGTTACACAGTACCACACTATGATTAATTGTTCTAAGACTTCCTCTTTCTCTTATTTCAAGGATTTTTTTATCCTTCTCCTTTTATTCCTGGATTATCTGAAGTTTAACCTCTACCGCATCTGCTAGTCTTCTCAATTGGGTTGTTTCACCCCCCAATTCTTCAATTTGTGATGCAAAAGTCATAGTAGGCACTGCGCGGATAGAACAAATAACTTTTTGTACTTCCTTTAATTCCTTTTCGATCCTTCCATATAGATATTCCTTCTTCACACCATATCTCTACAGGATGTCCTCTAAAGCATCATCCATGGCTCCGCAGACTAGACTGATATCATCCTCTGTGAGCATGGCCTCTAAATGGGGCTTGCTAGCGCGCCTTTTCTTTCTTGTTGAAGGTTTTTGCGGTGAAACCTTCCTCTTCTGCACTGTTTCAATAGGGGGATGTTTCGACCATGTAGCTTCACCTTCTCCTTGATTTTATCCTTCATCCCCTCCTCCCTGTCCATTTTCTTGGTCTCCTCCTCTTCCTCCTCCTATGGGTGAGGAAGATCCATTTTCTTCAAAGGCATTTTCCTCCTCATCAATCTCTATATTTTGGGCATCTTCCTACTTCTTCTTCTTCATCGTCCGACATGCTTGACCTGGGTGACCAAGGGGATTCCTATGATGTCATTTTTAGAGAGTTCTACATCATTGACCAGTACAAGGAACTCCTTCGACCATTCCTTGGTGATATGCTCCATGTCCTCATCTGTCAATTTGTAATATGATTGTAACTCTTCCTTTATCTCATCTCCACGCATAGTGATATAGATAAAATTCTGATCTGCACAAAACTTAGCTAGTGGTCTGTATTGGTGCATGGTATGCGGTGTCATGCATAGAAATGATTCAATGGAAATCTTCAGTTGTTGATGATATGCATGGAACACAAAATTTGACTTCCTTTTCTTCGACATTTCATTGGTGTACCACAAGGTGTAAAACCTAGTGGCCAACAACTCTGATGATTCAATATCCATAAATTTGGCTCCCTCAGGCATTTTCTAGGTGACAAATGCGATCAACACAAACAACCAGCTAAAGTGGAACTCATATCCCTAATCCTGAGCTTTGTGGTAGTCCTTCTCAATTTCATTGATGAGGTAACTCACCCAATTCATTTGCATTTCCTCCATACATTTTCCTACGAGGTCCACCATGAAATTGGTGACCTTTGTGGGGTGGTTCTTTCTTATGATATTTCTAGCCATAAGTTGGAAAGAGAGGCACATTGCGCCATCCTGGATAGAGGCTACCTTGTAGCCTTGATTTCCCTTTTAGACTCTGTCATAAGCCTCCTTTATGCATTGTGCTAGGGAGCGATCCGAGGCCTTCCTTGGGTAAAACTGTTGAGGGTTAGGTCCCTTCATGCTTAATCCTATAATCAATTGGATCACCATCAGATCCATAGTAATCCGTCAGTAAATCCATTTGTATTCATCATGGTAGCATGACAAGAGGTGTTTAATGCACACATTAACCTCCTAGTGACGACCAAAATGGGGAATCTTCATTAAATTTAGCATAGTGGACTACACGAGCTCCTTAATCCATGGCTGGGAGACCAAACAAGGCTTCTTCCTAGTTGTCTTCGTCAAGTATCTATGGGGTGTGAGCATAGAATACTTCTTTCTATCTCCAAGGTTGAAGTCATTGTTCTTCAGTAGTCGGATCTGTCCTAATTGACTCCCAACTACACATACTCCTTTCAAGATATATGCAGTGATCAGGGAGTACTCATAGTCTCATGGGATGTTGTCGTAGTTAACTGCACTAGCCAAAGGTGGGATATAGTCTAGTAATTTCGATAGGATCTGCTTTGCATTATCTAGATCGTTGTGATGCTTACCTCATTTCTCGGTCGTAGGGTTGGTATGACCAGAACATCATCTAGGAAAAGGGGAATCATGTAGTCCCCTAGTCGACGATGCCTAGACACCTTCGGACATATCTCTATCAGCCATGAAATTCTTAAGAATGTCCTCGATGAACTTCTCTAACTCAGTGTGTTTTCTTGACATTCTCATTGTTAAACAGATAGGTCAGGGTAGGAGAACAGGCAGGCGGGGTAGAATAACAGATGGCGATGTCTAGCTTTTGATAACAAAGCTCAACGCACAAGAAATTCTCTTCTTGACTTAGATAATCATAGGTGGCAAAAAGTTGTCTTGGCGCAACATTTAACTGGTTAAATAAATGAGCGTCATAATAGATTCTTTCAATGGGAAGGAATGCTTCCATTAATGTGAATATGTCCATTATGGCATAGTCTCAAGGTCCAAAATCTCATAATGAATTTTCTAGTCATTCTGGAGCATTGTTCTAATGAGCGGGGATCCTTCAAAGGTCATATAGCTTTGCTAGGGTGGATTCCCATTCTGCGTGGTTTTTTTTGTTTTGAAGAGGTTCAAATACTGCAAACCTACCTCCTACAAGGTTCCAATCTATGAAGTCTTCCATCTGTTCTTTGTAGCTTCCTATAGATTTTCTAACTTGTCTTTCTTCTTATTGATCTTCCTTTCCTTCTTTCTTGTAATATGAGTTTCTCTAACTATTTCTAAATTCCTCTTTCCATTCTTATTCTTTTCCTCTCCTATCGTAGTGACTTCTCACCACTGATGTGCTCTCAAAGGGTTCAAAGTTAATATCCCTTCTCTTATTAATTCCAGGGTGGGTATTATTCTTTCTTACATGGATATTTCCTTCAAATCTTCTTGTGTTCTTTCAACCTCGACATATAACTCTCTTGCCCTCTGTTTCTTCAACTTATCTTCTCATTCCTCTATTAGTTGGTCTATTTTTCTAGCTATGAAATCCCTTAGTTCTTGATTTTTCTTTTATGTATCTTCTTCCTCTACTTTCCTTCTGATATGATCCTTCTCAATCCAAGTCTTTCCTAACAAAAGTTGGAAAGCAACATTGTTCTCCACAAACTTAATGACTTAAAATTTCTCTTCAATCGATGTTCCATGAACAATAATAGGTACATTAGTAACTCTTCCACATAGGGTTATCATATTTCCTTTAAACAAGCCTATCCTTCCCAATGAAGGTACCAAAGTAGTATTTCCCAAAATTTTCCAAGTTTCTTTTGTCCTAATATTTACTTTTGTTTCTTCATCCAAGACACAGTCTATGTCAAAGTCTCCTATTCTTTCATTTATGCGCTATTTTACTTTCAGGATCTCTGGTAAATTGACATCTTTGTGAACATCCCTCATTTATTTCAACTGTACTAATTGTTAGCACTCTGTAAAAAAATTTCAACTTAATAGACAAACAACAGAGGTAACTATTTCAACCAGCTTTAGAGCTAAGGCACTAGACTACTCAACTCAAAGAGGGA
>JZKD02S2247245.1:386938-400538 GCA_000966675.3 Picea glauca
TGATTGGATGAATGAAGATGGCATTTGGGCTATGGATTCTAGAATAAATAGTGCATCATCAAACCTATGAACTATTAAGAGGAAAAGGCTAAATCAGGTAGTGAGTCTGAGTTTATATCTAAAAAAATTGCATGGAATTAGAAGAGAAGGGACACATAACTGCATGAGAGAATTATATGAATGAATTTTGAATTAGTTCAAAAGATACAAACATATTCTAAATTGTTAAACCAAGAGCATCCAATGATGAATTCTTGGCCTTTAATTCTCCAATTTAGATAGAAGGAAAATATATATGGAATAAAGGATCACAGGAAACACATACTATAAAAGGAAAACAAGAACCATATCACCACCAGTTAGAATATGTTCATAAACAATCCAAAATCCATTTCTTCATTTATATGTTCATTCTAGCCCCAAATATTTACAAAGGTTTCCCTGCACAGAGGGAAGGCTCCTCTTTTTCTCCATGCCTCTCTATATCCTTGAGATAATGTATATATAAAGAAGGTTTCTTTCTAGAATATAAAACGTTCATACTTGTCATCATTCTAATATTAGAGATCAGTTACAAATGAGAAATGATTTATAATAATCATTAGCCTATTTTAGAGGCACCATTAGGAACAGGTTTGCAACACCCTGTTTCCCCCAATATGTAAAAATAACTATACTGGCCAAGAACTATGGCAAACTCTCAAAGACGTGAATGTGTGATTTGAATGGAACTTAGTATAAAGGGTCGACGAATGTAAATAATATTATGAATATATGTTGCAGGACTGTTGGGAGGGGGATGTGTTGTGTTAGGAACCTATAATGTACCTTTTTGTTCATACTTTTTTCTATCATTACATCATTTTCCCACTCACATTTAAGCTTACATTATCACCTTAACCTATCTTTCCAAAGGTATATAACTTTTCTTCTCTTTTCTATATGTTTAATTTGTTTTACATGTAATTTTACATTCCTCTCATACTAAGCCATCGATCAAAAACATATAGTTACTGAAACAGTTCAAACTACAGATTATTGTTGTTGCTTGAAGACTCGTTGCTGAAACAGTAAAAAACACGCAAATCTCATTGCTGAAACAGTTCGTGATTTGTGATGATGGAACAACAATTCACATAGCAGTAAGAAGGAGCTGTTAAATTGGCCGCAACTCCTGCAGGTGATAGCCGCACCTTAAGCTAGCACCAACCATCACTGCTACTTGAGACCACATTGCTGAAACAGTTAGAACGCAAATCCCATTGCTGAAACAGTCTGTGATTTGCGATGTTGAAACAATATACAACAACAGTAACAAGAAGATAAATAAAGAAGTTGTTACACCGGCCACAATAGCTACACCTCAACCTAGCACCATTCCAACTATTGTAATAGCATTCTTCTATGGGAGATCAGGATATCATATTCCATCATAGAAGATTAGATTTGACTAATAATAGGATTCATATGTGCACATGTAATTTGATGATCAATTGTATTGAGAGGATTCCCCTCTTTAAATAAGGGAAATCATCATTAGAAGGGGGATCCTTTTTGGCTAGGAAGGAATTATAGAGAAGGACGTGTTCACTTTGGATATTGTAACATGATACAATTGACAGACGAATAAAAGATTATTCTGAGCATTTCTTCTTAGTTCCTTTCATTTCTGGGGAATCTTGTGAGAAGGGAGGGCCCACCTTCTTCACAAGATTCACCCATTAGTTATGTAGTGTGTTAGTATTATTTATGTTCATGCCTTGATTAAACTATGTTTTTCTTAAACTCTACTTTAATGAACTCTGTTTTGCTGAAACTCTGCTTTACTGATTGTTACATTGTGTTCATACAATTCATGCTTGGGTAACTGTTAATCATCCTGATTGGTAATTCTGCTTGATGAGTTTATGAAAGTGTGATAATCAAAGATAGGTGCTGAAGATTCCTTCTTGGGGAATAGGGTCTTGTTCTCTATTATGAGATAGTTATCCTTTAGTACATGTCAATCATTTTGATTAGTAATGAGTTCATGAAAGTGTGATAGTCGGAAACAGGAGTTGAAGATTCCTGCTTGGGGAATAGGGTCATGTTCTCTATTACAGAATAGTTAGTCTTTCTTGCAGTATCATGAAATATTTATTTTCTTAGGTTGTTGTTTCTTAATGTAATGCAGGATTCTTCTGATAATTATTTCCGTAAACCTCGAACTCTGCAATAGATAGATTGTTTTTCTATAATTCAAAGTAGAACTTCAGTCTGTTCAAGGAAAGGTGTGATTAATGTACTTTTACTACAACTCTAGATTGCTTTTGAGATTGAGCATATACAATGTGTGATTTCCTTTGAAATAAATAGACTTCCCTGGGTTGACAATTTATGTAACACTTGATTGTTTAGTTAATAAGAAATTACAATGACCAACATGCTGAAAAAGAGACCATGAAGGCTGAAGAAAGGTGGTGGAAGGCACCTAGAATGGTGGCGTTAACTTCCACCGAACCAAACCATATTTGGTATTCACTGGCTTGAAGAACCAAGAGTGGCTTGCTGGACCTGAAATAAATTACTCACCATGATGGTAGGTGAAGAGGCTCCTTATGAGTTAATGAGGGATGGGGGTGAACCACCCATCCTTGGAGGCCTTAGACCTGACACCGTGGGGAAATTTGTGACACATACAACCTCGTCGGAAAATAAAAGGTAGGTAAAAGGTGTGGGAGGGGACGGACGTGAGGGGGAGATCACAGGAAAGAGATCAGAAGAACTCTAGAACAAAATACAGAGTGAGTGATAACAAAGAAGAAGGAGAGTAACCTTCATTCTCGATTGCTAAAGAACCGAAACAGAGAGTCTCAACCATCATGGTCTAGCTCGAGGGGTGGGTAGTGGTAAATCCATTCACAATCACTGAGCCTATGGTTGGGTGGAAACGAGCACCCCTCTCAACAGTTGCATCACCTGGTGTTTTCTGATAAGTCTTTATATCTTGTGTCTTGCATTGAATATTTTAGAATGTATTCTCATGGTTTGAATAGTTATAAATGGTTTCTGTGTAAGAAATTTATGCATGGTGTTTTGATCGGAAATGGTGGTTGCATACTTATGTTGGAATGACCACATTCGGTTTATATATATATATATATTTATTTATGAATAAGTGCAGTTTTTTAGGTTTGCTTTCGGGAAAGTTCCCTCACTCTATAAAGCCGAGGTAAGTGCCTAGAAAGGACTGCCTTCATAGAAAAAACATTGAGCTTGCTCACTACTAGTCACAGAAGCTAATAGCTCAGATATTTTAAGAGGACCTTCCAGTTAGGTCTTCAAACCTGGTGAAATTTACCCAAGTGCCTAAAGAAGGAGATAATGGCGTAGTTTTTAAAATCCTGCATGGGAGATAATGGTATTCTTAGACTTTGATATTTTGGAGTTTCGGCACCTGGGGTATCTAGGTGCGAGTCCTTTTGTACTCGTGAGTCTTGAAACCCCAACCCGTGAAATCCTGAAATGACAATGTGTGGATGAATTAAGTACCTTTCGGTGGATAGATACCCAAGGTACCCTTCCTCTTGCTAAATGCATGAATTAGATCCTTTCAAAGGATCTGCATTCTATTACGACTGTTACATTGGATGAAGGAATGCAGGTGTTAATGCCTCGACCCCTTTTTAACCTTCGTATGTAGCGAAGAAATTGGGACCGTCAATTCTAAGACCCATGGGAGTACCTGGATTGTCTAGCTGTAGAGTACATGTGGCGACAGGTAAGCATTTCATCTTTTCAGCAACAGGGGTACCTAAGTGTGAGGTCTTCTATACTCGCAATACCCGAAACCCTGATTCACAAAAACCCAAAATGACAGTGTATGGATGAGTTAGGACTTTTCGGTGTTTCAGAACCCAGAACACCCAAGGAAGTATTTCCTTGTACTCACAAGTCCTGAAACCACGACTTGCGAAACCCTGAAATTGGTCAAGTGTATGATGAGTGCATGTATCGACATTTTGGCATTCGGGTAGTCAAGGAGTGTGAATATTCGACCTCTTGTATCCCAAAATTTTGATATACAAAACCCCGACTCGTGGAATCCCGAATTAGCATAGCATGATTTGGTTTGGCATTTCAATGTTTTGGTACCTAGAAAACCCAAGGGTAAGTTTCCCTTATACTCGCAAGTCCCGAAATCCCGACTTGCAAAACCCCGAAAGAATAGAGTGTGGAGAAGTGGTTATAATTCAGTATTTCGACACCTGAGGTACCTAAGTTCAGGCCCCATGAATTTTCCAGTCTTGAAACCCCAATTAGCGAAATCCTGGTGGAGGAAACCCCAAAATAGAGGAGCATGTTTAAAGTTTTGATGACTTGGAATTTTTGGCTTCCGGGAAACCTAGGGGCAAGATCCCTTGTTTTCACATAATATGAAATCAAAAAAGGAGGAATGCTGAAACAACTTAGCATGGATAATATTGGTTATTTCAGTATTTCAGTACCCGAGATACCTATTGGCAAGTTCTCTTGTACTCGCCAATCTCGAAAACTCGGTTTGTGAATTTTCGAAATAGACGGAGTGATATATATATATATATATATATATATATATATATATGCAGGTTTCAGACGTTCGGCTCCTGAGAAACCTAAGCGCGAAACCTCTTGTCATCGTATATCCGAAATTTTCAATATGAGAAATCCCGAAGTGTAGAGTACTAGGGCTTAATTCGAGTTGCTTTGAATCTCAATAAGAGGTTAAAACTGTTTCGGGTTTCGGCCCTTCGAAAGAAAAGAGAGAAAAGGAAATACATGTATCGTGATTTCCCGAATCGCGAAAGACGACGAGCACCATTCTGATAATGTCTATGGTCCTAGCCACCGATCATATGAGTACAGATAAGGGATGGCAGGGTCTATATCAGGTGTCATAGGGATTCGAGAAATTTCATTCCTCGGAGAAAAGAAGAAAAAGGTCGAAAAATTTTGAATTTCAAAGTGGGTATGTTACAAATTGGTATCAGAGCATGGTTAAAACACTTGGCCTTCTTGGGCTCATGAACGAGTTGTGCAGAAGCTCCGTTCGAAACACTCCTAAAAGGACTAACCCTCTGTCTTAACCTTTCTAATCAAAAGACGAAGTTAAGAATGAAAACTCCTATTGTGTGTGTGTACATGTGAAAAATATGAATTATGTACTGGTTATAAATAAATATAAATATTGATGAATAACCAACGTTTTTCTTTTGCAGCCAAGCAGACGATCATCCATGGGAAATTACAGATGCATGAAATGGTGACTCACCAAGAGGTGGGGGAAGGCTCCCACAATAGAGACGAAGAGTCTGACAAAAGGAGGGCAGTAGGGACCCCTCCAGATCTAGCTGAGACTGTGAGGAGTCTCATGGTCGAATTACAAAGCTGGAAGGCTGACAATGAGAGGATGATGAAAGAACAAGAGAAGAAAACAAAAATTAACGCAGTTTTACTGTAGAGCTTATCCGACCTACAAAGACAAATGAAGCATGAACCTGAGGTACATAAACGTAGTCATATCAGTGGCCACACTGAGAGGATCACCTCGAAAAAGGTCCATCCCAGAGGTAAAGGACCAGCGACGGACGATTCCTCTAGGAAGGAAGCTGGCGGTTTGGAGGACTCTTCTAGCAGCAGAACTAGTTTTTATTCCCGAAGAAAATAGAAGAAGCGAAAGCTTTCCAAGGGTCATAAATTCGAAGAATTCAGGAAGGAAAAACCACCCTCCTTCGATGGTGAAATAAATAAAGGAGAGGAAGCAAAGGCCTGGTTTCTTGGACTAAAGAAGTATTTTAGAGTCCATGACTTGTCAAAAAATTTGAAGGCCTGAGTGGCCACCTTCAACTTGAATGGAAAGGCTTCCATTTGGTGGGAAGAACTTAACAATGTAAAAGGTATTCACGAAGAAGACATGTCTTGGAAACAGTTTGAGAAATACTTCAGGAAGAAGTATCTGTCGGAAAAATATTTCGACAAAAAGACTAAATAATTCTATAAACTTAAGTTGGGGCAACTCACCATAGAGGAATATGTCAACAGATTCCTCAAGTTGCTGAGGTATGTACCCTACATAAAAGAAGAAAAGGCAAAGGTGCAACGATTCATCAGTGGACTACCTAAGTAATATCAGAACAAGATTGAATTTGACGAACCAAAGACTCTAGAAGATACTATCCAAAAGGCAAGATATTGTTATGAACAGCTTGGACATCGAACAAAACATCACAAAGGTTGGAAGCAGAAGAATAGTTCAGGATTCCATAATAAGGGGTTCAAATCCCCAAGATTTAAGGACTATAAAAAGAACTCAATGATGAACTTCCTAGCCCAAAGTGTACACCAACAAAGCTTTCCCTCCTTGAGAGGAAATAAACTTTCTGGATCTGCCCCGGTAAAGACTGATAACCTAAAGAGAGAACCTTTGAAATGTTGGGGCTGCGGAGAAGAACATCTACTGAGAGACTGTCCACACTGACAATAGAATAGTCGAAGAATTTACAACATCTAGGAAGCTACCACTGTCAATGATGTGGCCTGGAGTGTGCCACAAATTTATGCAGCCTTGGATAATAACCAAGTTGACCACCAAGCTTCAGTGGTGGAAATAGAAGGTATGATTTCCAACCATCTAATGTCTATTTTGATTTACCCTAGTTCAAATTTGAGTTACATAGCCCCTAAGGCTATTGATAAGTGTAAACTACAGCCATAAAAACCTACCAAGCCATGGTTGGTACAGTTAGCCATTGTCACCAAAAGAAGGGTAGCAGAGGTCATACTAGCCTGTGAATTAATATTGGGTGAATACCCCACCCAAGAAACCCTTAACATATTACCCCTGGGATCGTATGATATATTGATTGGTATGGATTGGCTAGATTCCCATAAAGCTAGATTGGAATATTACCATAAAACCTTAGAATGTGTAAGTAAATAAGGGAAAAGGATAACCCTTCAAGGGATCCGAAAACCTGTCTCGGTGAGAAAAATATCAGCTCTACAAATGAGAAAGTATTGCCGAAAAGGATGTTTCAAATATCATATCCTTTATGGGATTAGAAGGATACTATAGGAGAATTATAAAAGGATTCTCCAAGATTGGTTGTCCAATCACTACCCTCCAGAAGAAGGGGACAAAATTCATGTGGACACAGAAATGTGAAGAAAGATTTCAGACCTTGAAACATCTACTGACCCATGCACCCATGTTGAAGATCGTCGATCCTGAAGATGACTTCCTCGTGTATACAGATGCCCTTAAGGAAGGGATCAGAGGAGTCCTTATGCAAGGAGGAAGTGTGGTCTTCTATGAATCCTAAAAATTGAATGAGCACGAAGTCAACTATGTGACCCATGATCTAGAGTTGGTTGCCATAGTGCACGCCTTGAAAATGTGGAGGCATTACCTCCTGGGAAGAAAATTTGTACTTATGATAGACCACTATGGATTGTGATATCTGTTTGACCAACAAAATCTCAATGCCAGACAAGCTAGGTGGATGGCCCTCCTCAACAAGTTTGATTTTGAAATCAAACATATTAAGGGAAAGGAAAATAGGGTGGTTGATGCCCTTAGTAGAAGCATGAAAACAATTCACCTGGCCGTGGTGAGCTCCTGCGAGATAGATGTCAAGGAAAGAGTAAAAAATGCACAAGAAAGAGATCCCTTCATCCAGACCGTGACCTCTTACCTACAGCAAGAACCCATAGGGGTAAAGTATGGAGACTATCAAATGATGGAAGGAGGCCTAGTCACTTATCGAAGTAGATTGTATATCCTATATTGTGATGAATTGAAGAGGTTCATAGTGGATGAACAACAGAAAATACCCTATACTGGTCATCCAGGATACCAGAAGATGATCATGACCACCAGGAAACAATTCTATTGGCCTGAATTGAAGAAAACCATAGTTGATTACCTAGCCAAATGCATAGAATGCCAACAGGTAAAAGCAAAACACCGACACCCAGTAGGATTATTACAACCTCTACCAATCTCAGAATGGAAATGGGAAACCATCTCCATGGATTTCATCACCGGATTACCAACCTCAGCCAAACATAATGACACCATCATGGTAGTGGTGGATAAATTGAGCAATTCTTCCCATTTCATCCCTATCAAGTCGATTTGCAAGGCAATAGACATCGCTCAAGTATTCATGAAGGATATATTTAAACTACATGGTATTCTGAAAGAGATCATGTCTGACAGAGACACGAAATTCACTTCCAACTTTTGGAAATCACTAATGGTGGGTTTAGAGACCAAGTTGTTGTTTAGCACCGCCTATCACCCTCAAACCGATGGATAGACAGAAAGAGTGAACCAAATACTAGAAGACATGCTAAGAATGTATGTAATGCATCAACCCAAGAAGTGGGAAAATTACCTGCCACTAGTGGAATTCACCTACAACAACGACTACCAAGAATCTTTAAAGATGAGCCCCTTCAAAGTCCTATATGGTAGGTCATGCAACACTCCTGTCAGTTGGAGTAATCCCATAAATAGAATTTATTTTGGGCCCCACATGTTGAAAGAAATGGAACAATAAGTGACTCAGATAAAACAAAACTTGAAGGTCGCTCAGAATTGACAGAAAAGTTACGCCGACCAAAAGAGAACTCCAAGAGAGTTCAAGATGGGAGACCATGTATATCTTAGAGTTAGGCCCAGGAAGAGTTCTCTGAAAATGGGATCTTGTGCCAAGTTGGCACCTTGGTATTGTGGACCCTTTGAGGTTCTAGATAGAGTGGGACATGTAGCCTATAGCCTAGCACTTCCTCCCATAGTAAAAGCACATAATGTTTTCCATGTTTCATTATTGAAGAAATATGTACATGATTCTAATCATATAATTGACTGGTCTATGATTCAGGTGGAACCAGAGGGAGAATTCCTATTAGAACCTCAATGCATACTGGATAGAAAGGAAACCCCATTCCAAAACTGAACCATTGCACATGTCAAGGTGCACTGGAGACATTTTGTCCCAGATGAGACTACATGGGAAATGGAGGATGCCATGAAAAAGGCATATCCAATTTTGTTTACCTCGATACACACATGTCATTTTGGTAGATAGAAAATCGACGACATTGTTCCTTTAAAGGGGAGGGAATTGTAACACCCTGTTTCCCCTGGTTTGTAAAAATAACTATACTGGCCAAGAACTATGGCAAACTCAAAGATGTGAATGTGTGATTTGAATGGACCTTAATATAAAGGGTCAACAAATGTAAATAATGTTATGAATATATGTTGCAGGATGACTGGGAGAGGGATGTGCTGAAAAAGAGACCACAATGGTTGAAGAAAGGTGGTGGAAGGCACCTAGAATGGTGGCATTAACTTCCACCGAACCAAACCATATTTGGTATTCATTGGCCCAGAGAACCAAGAGCGACTCGCTAGCCCTGAAATGAATTACTCGCCATGATGGTAGGTGAAGAGGCTCCTCATGAGTTAATGAGGGATGGGGGTGAACTGCCCATCCATGGAGGCCTCAGACCTGACCACCATGGGGAAATTCATGCCACACGCAACCTCACTAGAAAAGAAAAGGCAGGTAAAAGGTGTGGGAAGGGACAGACGTGAGGGGGAGATCATAGGAAAGAGATCCGAAGAACTATGGAACAAAATAAAGAGTGAGTGATAGTAGAGAAGAAGGAGAGTAACCTTCATTCTCGATCACTGAAGAACCGAGACAAAGAGTCTCAAGCATCATGGTCTAGTTTGGGGGGTCGCTATTGGTAAATCCATTCAGAGTCATTGAGCCTACGATTGGGTGGAAATGAGAACCCCTCTCAGCAATTGTTTCACCTGGTGTTTTCTGATAAGTGTTTATATCTTGTGTCTTGCATTGAATATCTTGGAATGTATGCTCATGGTTTGAAAAATTATAAATGGTTTCTGTGTAAGAAATTTTTGCATGGTGTTTTGATCAAAAATGGTGGTTGCATGCTTATGTTGGAATGACCACATTCGATTTATATATATATATATATATATATGAATAAGTGCAGTTTTTCAGGTCTTCTTTTGGGAAAGTTCCCTCACTCTATAAATCTAGGGTAAGTTCCTAGAAAGGACTGCCTTCATAGTAAAAACCTTGAGCTTTCTCACTACCAGTCACAAAAGCTAATAGCTCAGAGATTTTAAGAGGACCTTCCAGTCGGGTCTTCAAACCTGGTGAAATTTACCCAAGGGCCTGAAGAAGGAGTTAATGACATAGTTTTTAAAATCCTGTACGGGAGAGAATGGTATTCTTAGACTTCAATATTTTGGAGTTTTGGCACCCAGGGTATCTAGGTACAAGTCCTTTTGTACTCACGAGTCCCGAAACCCCGACCCATGAAATCCCGAAATGATAGCATGTGGATGAATTAAGGACCTTTCGATGGTTTGGTACCCATGATACCCTTCCCCTTGATAAATGCATGAATGAGATACTTTTGGAGGATCTAAGGTCTGTTACGACCATTAAATTGGATGAAGGAACGTAGGCATTAATGCCTCGACCCCTTTTTAACCTTTGAAAGTAGCGAAGAAATTGGGACCATCGATTCCAAGACCGATGGAAGTACTTAGACCGTCCAGCTATAGAGTACACATGGTGGCCGGTAAGCATTTCATCTTTTTGGCACCTGGGGTACCTAAGTGCTAGTTCTCCTGAACTCGCAAGACCCGAAACCTCAATTCACGAAAACCCAAAATGACGGCATATGGATGAGTAAGGACTTTTCGGTGTTTCAGAACCCAGAACACCCAAGGAATTATTTCCTTGTACTCGCAAGTCCTAAAACACCAACTTGTGAAACACCAAAATTGGTCAAGTGTATGATGAGAGGGTGTATCGTCTTTTCGGAATTCGGGTAGTCAAGGAGTGTGAATCTTCGACCTCTTGTATCCCAAAATTCTGATATATGAAACCCCGACTTGCTGAATCCTAAATTGGCATAGCGTGACTTGGTTTGGCATTTCGGTGTTTTAGTACCCGGAAAACCCAAGGGTAAGTTTCCCTTGTACTTGCAAGTCCCAAAATCTCGACTTGCGAAACCCTGAAATAGAGGAGCATGTTTAAAGTTTTGATGACTTGGAGTTTTCGGCTTCCGAGAAACCTAGGGGTGAGACCCCTTGTTTTCACATAACGTGAAATCCCAAAAGGAGGAATGTCAAAATGGCTTAGCACGGATTATATTGGGTATTTCAGTATTTCGGTACCCAAGATACCTACTGGCAAGTTCTCTTGTACTCGCCATTCCCAAAAACCTGGTTTGCGAATTCCTGAAATAGATGGAGCGATCTGTGGGTGTGTGTGTGTGTGTGTGTGTGTGTGTGTGTAGGTTTCAGAGTTTTTTCTCTCGAGAAACCTAAGCACAAAACCTCATGTCGTCGCATATCCCAAATTTTCGGTATGAAAAATCCCAAAGGGTAGAGTACCAGGGCTTAATCCTAGTTGTTGTGGATCTTGATAAGCAGTTAAAACCATTTCGGGTTTCGGCCCTTCGAAACACAAGAGAGAAAAGGAAATACATGTATCGTGATTTCCCGAATCGCGAAATCTGATGAGCACCTTTTCGGTAAGGCATGTGGTCGTATCCATCGAACATATGAGTA
Organism: Picea glauca; assembly: GCA_000966675.3. Lineage (NCBI taxonomy): Eukaryota > Viridiplantae > Streptophyta > Pinopsida > Pinales > Pinaceae > Picea > Picea glauca. The sequence goes on from JZKD02S2247245.1 coordinate 398,586, forward strand.
TAGATAAGGGATGGCAAGGTCTGTATCAGGCCCCGTAGGGATTCGGGGAATTCCATTCCTCTAAGAAAAGAATAAAAAGGACGAAAAAATCTAAATTTCGAAGTGGGTATGTTACAAGGTTCATCGTGTCTAGGCGCCATTTGTCCAAAACTTGTTGGGATGTAATCGTCTCCACCTGAGAGTTTATTTTAGCTTAGTGATCTCCTCCTTTAGAGTATCCAACCAAGTGGTTTGATTCTCTCCAACACTTTCAGTCATTTCAGCTATGGTTTCTTTCTTCTGTCGTTTTCTCCGTTTCATTTTAACCTCTCGCCTGTTGATAATTAGGTGCATCATGATGGGATTTAACTTGAATTCCAATCCTGAGTCTGTAGCAAGTTCTATGTGGAATTTAGTTTCCAATATACATGCACTTACTCTTTCCTTCCTACTCGTAGGTAAATCTTCCATGTTGCTCGAATGACCGATTTCACTGGATATAGCTTGGTCCATGTATCCCAATTTCGTAGACACGGAAACGTTCTTACAGAAATCAGAGAGTTGAGCGAATTGGAAATTACTTCGCTTATGGATGAAATGATGCCTTCATCCTTGAGTAATTATAGAGTTCCAATCATGAATCGGTGATAGATTCACTGACAGGTACGTTGATTTACCATGCTTGGCCAATCCATTTCAAATGATTATCTTTCGAGTTCGTTATATGGCGGTGTTCACCTGACATTATATGGTTGTGAGGTATCGAACGACTAAGATGGGGTGACCTCAACCAGCCGCCACCAAAACCCCATGAGTGTTTGATTTGGTGTATAGGAACATGTGACATTGGGGCTTTTTCAAAAGTGGTTTCAGGCAACTTGCCTTTCTCCCCAACGTATCTATGGAGGCGACTCAAGTCCATCTTAAAAACCACAATGGTTTCCCCAATCCTCCTTTATATGGTTAAGTCTCGTGCAAGTTTGTTGCCCGATATAGGCTCCAACCGTTGATCTGGGTCATTTTATAATCAACGGTCTGTCAAATTATACCTTTTGCACCTCCGCTACATTTTTCTATATGATGCTAGACATGTCCTGGTCCTATAAATGATCAATTCTCCAAACTATCAAGATTCCACGGTGATGTAGCTTTTGATAAATTTTCGAGACTTGGATATTGTCTAAAAATTGTTACGGTGATAACATAGGCTCCAACTGGGGATGATATCCTCCCTGTGAGGTAGAAAAGAAATTGTAGACCCGGTGCCTGATCCATTGGGCTGATCCCAAAACATGTGCCTGTGCCTTGCTCCTACCATATCACTAGTGTTTACTGAAGTCTAAACTCTACACGTTGCTCTCAACTGGATATTGAATATACCGTTGAAACTGACTATACACAATACTGGAAATATAAACTGAAAAATCCTTGTCCAACAAGCTTATTCGTACGTTCCTACCTACCCTGAAACACTGAAATGAATACTCAATCAAGTGAAATCAAAATGCCAATGCAACCATGCAAGCATTTTATCTATTGTCTGTCTACTTTTCTCAAGCTTACTCTAGATCCATGTTATTGCTAATTCATTTATCAATTCATCCATAAATCCAAATGTCAAAAAATTAAATACATTTTTATTGTTGATTTCTTCCAATAGGATTGCAAATGGATCTCTAAAATATGTGTAGAACAATCATCGTGGTTTATTCCTTCCATTGTATTTTTTTTTTAGGTGATTCAACTTGTTGACTTCTAAAAACTTGATAGAGTTGCTGAAAAGTCTGGTGGTAGGGATTTCCTAAGTCATAAAGCAACCATGGCTAGAGAACACCATCTGACGTGAAAAGATTTAGTGCAGACGATTTCAAAATCATAACCCAATATCTTGGTTACCTATTTTTGTTGTTCTTCTGAAGATAGTCTTTGTTCCAAGAAGTATTTAAGACTATCATGATCTGTTTTGACCTTGAA
>JZKD02S2247245.1:401727-415647 GCA_000966675.3 Picea glauca
TCAACATTTCTTGCCACCTTAAATGCATTCTCCAATGATTTCGGTTCCCAAAGGTGAACCTCATGTTGAATGTTATCCTTTAAAGTTCCTATGAATACATCAATCAAGTGCTCATATGGAAAATTGGTTACCTTTATATTCAATCCTTGGAAGTTCTCAATGTGATCGGTAATTGAACCCTTTTGCTTGAGATTTATCAATTGGCTAAAGAAGGTATTGCTCCTTGTATCTGCATAGTGTGCTATCATTTATTCCGTGAAAATTTTCCAAGTGACAAGTGATTTGCGAGAACAAATCCATAGATGCCATACAAATTGATTAGGTTCTAAATATAAAGAATCAATTCGTACCTTTTGTCTATGTGACACATTATGGAGATCAAAGAATTGCTCCATCTGAAGTATCCATGTGATTGGGTCCTTGCCATCAAACTTCCTCATATCAATATTAGGAACATGGTTGGTCTTCAAACCAAAGTTGGAGTTTCTCCATTCTTGATTCACCTTCCTTGTGTCCTCATCATGAACTTCATGGGATGCATTTTCACATTCATGTGTCTTCTCTGTTACAAAATTTTTCAATACTTCTATGATCTCCCTTTTTAAACCCTCCATCATCTCTTGTAGTTCATCTTTTGTTACTATCTTCTTTTGTAAATAATTCGGGTCCCTACACATTTCTTCACCCTCATCAAGAGTACAAGTAGGATTGTCTGGAGGCTTAGTTGGTGTAGAAGTTCCCTTTTTGGGTGGCATGTTGGCCAAGTATCACTTTTGAACCTTGATTTTGAGGTGGTTCTGCTAGACAATCTTTTTTCTATTGTATCTCCCAAATTTCGGCCCTTCTGGGTATGAAAATTTATTTTATGTAGTTCTTTGATATTTCTTCTCTACAATGCCATAGGTCTGATCAAAATTGGATGTGTCAAATGGAATTTATGGCAACTTCCCCACAACTTGCCTATTGTTTTCCTTTCCTAGAGATCTCACTTGTATAGCGTGCCCCGCATAAAATAATTGATATAAAATTCTCAAACTCACACCAGAAATAATAAATCCTGTCCATGATCCAATGAAACTATTCCCACTCAATTTGTATACTCTAGGAATAATTTATGATTGTTCTACCTGGAACCCCTTCTTGAGACTAGTCAATAGGACTAGTCAGATACCCTATCTTACACAGGGTGTATCTACAAATTTAAGATGACCCAAAATCTAAAGTGTTTACCAAAAATAAATTACTAATTTTTGTGAATATCCTTCATATTTTAGGTTTAGAAATGTTACAGAAAAATTTTTATAGCGAAAATTGCTCAATGACTTAGTTCAGGATGATTCCAAAATCCTATCTTTTACAGGATGTATCTCCAAAAGTATAAGGCCTCAAGAGATGAATTTTGAACCCAACATACATTGATACATCTAATAAATATCCTTCAAGACATTCCTTTTGAAGCATTGTAGAAAAACAATTATAGAAAAAATTCCAAGGTGTCTCAGATGTAGCAGCGAAACCCCAAGACCTTGATCTCTGATACCATATTTTAAGAACCAATTATCAATATAGCATAGAAAAACCTCAGAAAAAGTACTCAACACCTTGAAAAAGAGATAATTTCAAATAATAATCCTCTTTGAGGGGGCAACCTCCTTTTATCCCACTTAAATGTTCAAGCACAAGATGATTCAAAATGAAAATGTCTCCTTGGTATATATAGGAGACTAGGAGGTATAATTACAACTAATTGCCTAAATCCGACATAAATAAAATAAAATTACTAAAATCATATGCCCCAATTAAGGGGTAATGAGCCAACATTAGGGATTAACACTTAGTCTCTTGACTTCCTTCATAGTTTTCTTGTCTTATGTTCATCCTTTCAACTTTATCAATCATCTTTGGACAACTCTCAACCTCATGACCAACAATTTTACAACAAAGACAAATAGGACCTATACTAGGGCATTCCTTAGCAAGATGTATCAATATTCTACTGTTATATCATAGTGTCAATCCTCTCAGTTAATCCTCTCTTTCTCTTATACGTTCCCCAACCTCTCTTGTACTACGCACTGGGATCACAATGTTGGACCTGCAATTTGCAAAAATTCTTTCTAGGTTCTTTCATCCACTTATTAGTCAAAAAATTATTCCTGTGCATAGGAATAACATATCTTTCTTCATTTCTATTATCTTTAATTATATAAACTCTTTCTTCCAATTGCACCCTAGCTTTCAGACTAGGAAAGAATCTATTAAATAGACTTAATATCATGCTTTCAAAACAAAAAATTTCATTCATCTTACTCTTATCAAAGCACAAATCTCTACCTCTTTTATTTGGATCAGATTTATTTCTTAGCAGAAAGCTTCGCAAGTCACGTAAAGAGTAATGCACACTTCAACAACATATCTACACATAGAGATTCTCTTTTCTTTACTTCAATTCCTAGCAATCACAGTTTTAGGTCCTGACAACATAGCCATTTGTTGGCACAGGGGAAGACCCAGGTTTCAATGCTTCAATAGTGTACCAACAAAAACCTAACTACCAACCCTTTCAAAAACACCTGCAAGGAAGGCAAAGTCTCACCTGAGGTAGAAGAAGAGGTGGTTACATGACTCAGATGTATGTAACCGAGTTGGGACATAGATCCGTGATAACAAAAGTTTGTAGAGCACTCTAGAAACACTTAGAATATGATATGGATTAGTTCATTAACTTTATTAACATCGCAGAATAAACCCTAAGAGAGATCAATGCAGTAACAACCAATATTAAGCGTCTCTACAACTTAGCACATAACATTAAGTTAGATCTAACATTTATTCACAAGTAAAGCACTAAGAAACAACAGATCCATCTAATATACATAATAAGAAAAGAATTGAGCAGATTCATAACATAAGAAACATAGCACAAAGCACACCAAGACACAAAATATATGTGATTCACCTCAGTGTGAGACTACATCCACCAAATGCTTCGTCTTATTTATTATTCTTCAATCTCTTACATTCATTTGCTCCTATGCACTAAGCTACAGAGATGAGCTTTGCATCAAAAAAGAGATTTGCGCAAGATCTATGCACTACGCACTAGATCCTCCTTCCCAAAACTAGGTCAAGACACAAAGCCAACTTCACTATCGAGAAAAAAGCGTTACATACGCATTATGTTGCACAAAGCAGCTTATAGCTACTTGCACTTAGATACCAAGACTTTGCTTCTTGTCTCTTTCTCTTACATCGCTTTGCCTCTTCTACCTTACAATATTACTTATTTATACTTTTACACTTCCTTACAAAAAGGCCTAAACATGGGTAAACCCATGGGCTGACATCCCATAACCCATTACAAAACCCTAAAGAACCCCTTGTTGGGTCCACATAGCTTGAAAAACTAGTGATATCCACGATCTCAACTCTGCCATGGCGCTCCATCTTCAACCCTCGCATCAAATTCCAAAAGGTGGTCCAAACCTGACCAAGGTTTCCTCAAAACTTGGTCGAGGGCCAACAACTTTTGAAGGGTTTTGACATTGCATTTAATGAGATGAGATATTTGTTTGAGAAAATGATGTTTTCTTGTAATCTTTTTAACAATTGGTTATGATGAGGCATGTTGGAATGCATTATGGTCTCAAGAACAAGTTTTCTTACAATTTTTTGAAAATAATCCATAAGGATTATAATAATATCCGTACTTGTTTTTTATCTTTTAACTATTTTAATGCCTAAAATTCTTCTAACAACAATCAAACTCCCAGATTTTAACAAAGAAAAAAATAATTGACATTTAGCTACATCAAATTTTGGTTCAAAATAGTATCTAATAATTTTATATGATTGATAATTAGTACTTCAATTAGGTAACTTACCTTCAAGTGATGGTAGACCACTTTCATCCACTTGCATGCATTTATGAGTTCTTCAATGTACATTTCTTCATTTAGGTAGGGATGACAGACCTATATTTTGGCACTTCTGACCTCTTTGTTGTGGAGTTACAATATTGGAAGGAGAGTGGACATGCTCATGGGTAGTTTCTATAATGTCAGACTATGAAACAAGAGGTTTCACAATAGTAACTTCCTCACTATGAGGTTTTTCACTAGTTTCATCACTAATTTCATCCATAGTATAATCATCTCCAAGAAAATATTTCATCGACCGATCATCCACAATAACTTGTCTTGATGAAACAATCATTAGAGGTTCACTAGAGGTATGAACTAGATTTTCCTCTATTAAAATCTTAATCTTTGCTTACAGTGATGGAGAAGAAACAACTATGGAATATATTTTTCTAGAATTTGGATTGGCATATACTGATGATGGTCTTGATTTTGGTATATCTTGTTGGAATTATTGTCATTGATGTTAAAGTATTAAATTTATCATTAATGTCATATTACAAAATTACAATACACAAAACATTTCCTATATATATATATGAAAATGGGTGCATATGAAAAAGTGAAAAGTGAAATAGTGGTTTCAAACCCATGGGTTTGGGTATTTTCCCATGATATTTGGAAAAACCAAAATAAAAAGGGGGAATTAATTATTTAATTAATGGACATGTCCCTTCATGAAGGGTTATGAAAAAAATTGAAAAGAGAAAGTATTTAGAGAAAGTGGGAGTGTGAAAAATGGATGTGAAAATTTTGAATATCATTCCAAAAGGGAAGAGTTGCAAAATCAGTTTCAGGTCGGCTTAAAATTTTCTCGATAACTTATTTTTGGGGATGTTTTAGACCTTGCAAATTTGAATATGTGGAGGAAATATCTATGAGTGCATGTGGTGAAAATTTCATGTGTTGGTTCACTATACTTTAGCAGATATGCATTGTGGAAGTTAGGGTTCTTGAATTTTTTGAAATCAATTTCAAACAAGTCAACTTGGAATTTTCACTATAACTTCTTTTCCAGGACATTTCAGAGTGTGAAATTTTTACAGAACAGATGAGACATACAAAAGTACCTCAAGAAAAAAAAAAAAATTGGTTCGATGTACTTTCTGAGATATTCTTTATGGAAGTTAGGGTTTTTGAATGGTCCTGAGATCAATTTCAAATAGGTCAGTTTGGCATTTTCGCTATAACTTCTTTTCCAGGACACTTCAGACTATGAAATTTTAATAGCATAGAGGAGACATATAAACATACCTCAAGTAAACAATTCAGATGTTGGCTCAAAATAATTTATAAGATATGATTTTTGGATGTTATGGTTTCTGAATGATCCTAAGATTAGTTTAAAGGAGGTCAATTTGGAATTTTCACTTTAACTTATTTTCTGACATTCTTGAGATTGAAATTTTCAAAGAACCGAGGACACATATACAAGTACCTAAGGTTAAAATTTCATATGTTTGTTCATTGTAAATTTTGAGATATTCTTTGTGGAATTTAGGGTTTCTTAATGGTCATAAAATCAATTTCAAACATGTCAGTTTGGAATTTTCACTATATCTTCTTTTCTAGGACCCTTTAAACTATGAAAATTTTAGAGAACCTAGGAGACATATTGAAGTAACTCAGGTAAAAAAATCATATTTTTTTTGTTTCACTTTCTGATATATTCTCTGTGGAAGTTGGGGTTTATGAATGGTATTGAGATCAACTTCAAACATGCCATCTTGTAATTTTCACTATAACTTATTTTATGCGAATCTTTAGACTATGTAATTTTTTTAACACAGGAGACATACATAAGTGCCTCAGTTAAAATTTTCATATGTTGTTTCATTGTAATGTATGAGATATTATATGTGGAATTCATGGTTTCTGAATGGTCATGAGATCATTTTCAAAAAGGTTAATCTATCCTTTTCACTATAAATTCTTTAATGAGACTCTTCATACTTTGAAAATTTCAAAGAACAAAGGAGACATACAATATTACCTCAAGTAAAAATTTTAGATGTTGGTTCGTTGTATGTTTTGAGATATGATCTATGGAAGTCAGGTTTTATAAATGGTTCTTGGATCAATTTTAAATAGGTCAATTTCACACTTTCACTATAACTTCTTTTATGGGAATTTTCAAACTGTGAAAATTTCAGAGAACATAGGAGACATACAAAGGTAGCTCATATAAAAAATTCATAGTTAGATTTGAAAAAATGGATATGTGGCATACTATAGAAGTTCATTCTTGGGAAGAGATCCAAAACAACAAGCTTTAGGAAAGTTACCATTCATAAATTCAATTTTTGGTCAAACCTGGAAAAGGCATAAGTATTGAGAATAACTGGTAACGGTAGAAGAAACATGTAGAAATCATGAAGGAATAAGTAGTAATAAGTCTCGGTAAACGTTGGTGAAGATCACACAAAGATATTGGTGTCTCTTTCTAATTTGGTTATTATTGGTGGGGATTGGTGTCTCTAGTAGATTGGTGTCTACGGAAATCTGTAAGAGTTGGTCGGTTCCAATGAAACAAATATATTGGTGTGTCTTGCCAATTTGGTGCTTAGTGGCAAGGATTGGTTTCTCTAGAAGATTGGTGTCTCTGAATATTTTTAAGAGTAGGTTGGTTCCTACCAAGATTTGTACCAATGGGAATTGGTGTCTCTAATAGGTTGGTGCCTACAAATATTTGTAACAATAGGTTTCTTCCTACAAATGATTATAAAGATAATTTTTGTGGTTCTATCCTAAAAGGGTTTCCATGTAAAAAATAATTTCCATCTTTTGTAATTAATAGATATCATATGTGATTCTTGTATTATAGTTAATGAATGTTTGGAAAAGTAAAAACTTGTCTTATACTAATTCAACCCCCCTCTTAGTATAATTTTGTTCTAAAAAAAATGGCATCAAAGTAGGTTCCTTTGGAAATAGTCTAACCACTATAAGGTAGATCTTGGGAGCTTACATGATTGGTCAAGAAGCTTTCTCCATAAATAGATATTTGTTGTTTTATGGAACAAATTGTGCCTTTTGGAGCATAAGGATGCAAACCTATTTATTGGCTATTGGTTTTGAGATTTGGAAATCATTTGTGACTCGTTATAAATCCCCAAAAACTCCACCAACATATGCAGCTAAGAAGAAGCCAAGTGAAAACAATGCAAAATCCATGAATTTCATCTTGTGTGGTGTATCAGAATTTGAGTTTTTCAAGGTGATGCATTTTCGATTGACAAAAGAAATTTGGGACAATATTCAAAATATCTATTAAGGCAATGAAAATGTTAAGAAGGAAAAACTCCAAACTCATAGAAAACAATTTGAGAGACTAAAAAATCAAAGATGAAGAATGTTGGATCCTATATTCTCCGTGTGGATGAAATTGTCAACACCATTAGAGGGTTTGGTGAAAAGTTTGAAGAACCAATTATTGTACAAAAGGTGTTAAGGTCACTGCCCTTAAAATTTTATGCCAAAGTTTTCACCATTGAAGAAATGAAGGATCTTGATTTATTAACAATGGATGTATTACACAGGATCCTCATGGAATATGGAATGAAGACAGAGAAATAAAATCCATTAAAGAGAGAAGCAATAATCAAATATTAAGAAGAAAAATAACAAAGATAACAAATCAAGTGGTTGTTGCAGTTACGAATTACATGCAAAGGCAATGAATTTTGTGAGAAAACTCAAATAGGGATCTAGAAAATACAAAGGTAAGCTTCCCTTTAAATTCCTTGATTGTGTAAAAGTAGGACATTTTATTGCTAAGTGTCCATATGAAAAGGATGAAAGTAGTGAAGATGAAGAATACCATAATGTAAATAAAGGGAGCAAACATTATCAACACAAAATGAGAAACAAACAGGAGAATCATTAAAAGAAGAAAAGATTATGTAAGTAGAAGAAGAATCTCTACTCAAAAGGGGTTAGTGAATCATATGAAGAAAGTACTATAAAATCCCTCTCTTTCACACACTGAGCGGATTTATTCTTTGATGACACTTGCGTGAAAGTGATACCGGTCACTATACTATTGGTTGTTTTGATTATGCTTATGGGTTATTATGGATTTGATGATATGTTATTTTTTTTGTATTTACATTGACAAGTGCTATTAACCAGGTTCTCCTGAGTTTGTAGGACTTTGGACATTAGAGGATGTTGAGGCATCGATGAAAATCCTTGGACTCTAGATCAAGTCAGGGAGTGGACTGTAAGGGTTTGAATGTTGTTGATGTGAAATATGTACATATGATTATAAATTATGATGTTGATTGTTATCACTGACATAATTCGTTGATGGATGCAGGATGACGATATCTTTTCGACCAGACTCACATTTGGAGTAAAGAGGTCACGCACGATAACTAGATACATTGAGGGAGAGGTGTAGAAGCAGTCGTGCCATAGCCTACTAGAAATCTCATCATGGCTCAAATTGTAGGTTAATGATTACCTAGTTCGAGAACACCCACGATGTCGTGAGGGAGGAATGTGACATTATATCACAATGATTCTAATGGGTGCACAATAAGGAAGGTTCCTTATTCCTTAGAGGCCCTTAGTCTCCCATAATATCACCTAACATAGTATTGACTCCAGGGGTTTGACGTCTACCAAATTCAATCAAGAGGCGAGTGCACCCTTGGAGCACGTAGTGCGTCTTGAATGGCACATCGTACAAATAAAAAAGAAAGAGGTGAGTGGCACCCTTGGAGAACGTAGTGCATCCTAAAGGGCACGTCGCGATTTTAACTATGGTAAGTTAATAAACCTAGTGCCTAGAAAACTATTCCTCCTTAGGACCTAGTCGGCCTTAAAAAGAATGATGTGGTGAGTAAAGTTTAATAAAAAAATTCCCCTTAATAACTGTTGCCAAGCCCAATGAATTTAAAACCTAGGTCTAAGTAGAACCTCTAAACAAACAAAAAAAAAACTAATTAAAACATATAACAAGAAGGGATAAAAAAAATTAAAGCTTTATTAATTAAAGTAAAAACTTTAATGAAGGTTTAATTATTTAAAAGGGGTAAATCGTTGTTTGTCTAAACTTTCTAGTTTTGAACTTAGTTAAAAAGGGGGAAACTTAAAGAAAAGGGGGATACTTAAAGAAAAAGGGGAAACTTAAAGAAAAAGGGGAATGTCTAACTTAGTAAGGAATCTAGCCCTTGGAACTTTCTATTTATGAACTCAACTAGGATTTAATTAAGGTGTAAGTCATTTAAGAATTGTAAGCGAATAATGGGACACCAAGGAGCATTTTTAGTAACTCTTTTAGGTGGGTGAGGGAAATAGACAAATTTAATTAATTAATAAATTGATTTGTTGGTGCAACTAGGGGATCGAGCAACATGTGTATGGGGGAGGTTTTTCCTAATTAAATTTAATAAAAAGAATCTAATGAGGGTTTGGGAAACTAATGACTAAGAAAAATCTATAAAAAGGATGGTGGAGGAGGAGTATGGATCATGTCTGGTATGTGTAAGGTTATGTTGTCAGAATTTATCTTGACTGGAATTTGCTTGTGGGAGTTAGGATACCTAGCTCAGACAATGAGTGATAGCTCGACCTTGCGAGGTGAGTTGGGAGGTTATCGTTCTCTGGTATTGTGTGTGTGACCCCTTTATGAATTGGAGGGATTAGGGGGAAGAATATTACCCCTAGTGATGGATGTGAGGTATCGGTGAGGTCTCAGCAGTTGGCGAGCAGGAGCTAGAAGGAGTGAGATCGTGGGAGGACACCTTCAAAATTCAACCTATCGGTTACGCTATTTCTGCTAAAGATGTTAATTGTATAAAATTTAAATGTGTACTAGTATGGTTATGGAATTCAGTTGAATATTTAATTCTATGATATTTTTTCAATGTAATGCTACTGTATTTGTAATTGATTGTTTAATTTATATCTAGGTTTATAACTGGAATCTGATTGAAGAAGAAAAATCTATTTTTGTATATACATACAACGAACAATTGGTTGGGTTTTGATGGATTTAAATTTCATTTCAATTTTTCTTAAGAATGTTTGTTGACCTTAAACTGAAATTTAACCTAAGAAGAGTCCCTGGCAAATTGCAATTGTACTCTGTTGATAGAATGGTCAAAAAAAATATTTGTCCTGGTTATATTCTAGATTGTATGCTCTCGGTGAACTGGTGTCATCGTTGGTTGATTCCTTTTTGTTTACCTTTTTCATTATGTCATATTGTTTTAAAATCATGTATAATCACTTTATTCTTAAGTTGCATGCCTTATGAGATTCTTCCCCATTTTTTATCATCACACAACCCAAGGTTTTCATAATTAAATTAATTTTCATTGGTAAATTTTTAAAGTTAGTCAAGATTGCTTCAATTCCATTAATGAATAATTTGACTTGTGTCTCGGGTGCAATTCTTGGCATGAGATGATATAATTATTTTTGTTAAATCAAATATTTGGGGCCTCTGATCACACAAAATATCAATTCATTGTATAAGTTATAGTAACAACAATTTCACACCACGAAATTCTGGTGGAGAGGTGCCACGAGTTTGTGAGTCCATTTTTATCACAACATAATCATAATGAAAAGGAGATCATGGCACCAACAATGATTGCACATGTTGTTTTATCACAAAAGTAGATTTATGTTACAGTAGACTGAGTTTGGGCGTCGAGATTTTGGCCATAGAAATCACAAAAAAAATTAGTTATGGTGTGCACAATTGTTAAGTAATATAAATAACAGGATTCCAAGAAGATTTGAAATATTAATGAGATTTTGAGGCAGTTGGCTGCACTGAATGATTTCCCGAGAGATTAGTGTTGTTCCCACCTTTCTTTCCTTGCCCAACACTTCAGTTTTTACTCCTCCAAGAGTTGTTCTCCCTTTTTCGCTAGGAAACCTTTCCTACATCCGTGACCAGCTTGGAGAGCATTGTGCAATTGATTACCCTCACATGTAATCCTCTCAACAACCTCTTCCACATGTCCTGTCTTAATGTACTGCATGATTTTCTTTATGGACAAATTTGTGATTATATTCAGGGTTGGAGAATGTGGCAGCTAGCATAACGACTACGTCCTTATTTTCTAAACTGTTAAAATAAATTTTTATCTATAGGATTGGGGACTGCGAGACTCAATTAATACTGAAGAGATTAAAATAGATTTATACACTTGAAACTTCTGCAGCTCCTTTAGTTGCATTCTGGTAAGTTACCAACCTTCAATTTAATAACACTTTTTACAGAAGTCTCCCTTCCTTAGCCTTCGGTTCCTACTTATTTAAAATTTGAAATTATTGTTTAGAACTTAGATGTTGATATTTAAGGTCTCTATAATCTACATGATAAACCTTGTGTTATTGAGACCTAAGAACATTTAATGGAAATTCCATAAGCATTTTTGTATCTAAGGTTTCAATATCTTAATTTTAGCTAAGAGAATTTATCACGTATTAAAATATTTATTGTTTAGAACCTTCCAGTTATTCCTAACGGAAATGTAATTGATGCTCCCATCCCTTGTATCCTTATTATTTAGGTATCGACATTATGAAAAATTCCTTTCTTTCAATTATATCTAAGTTGCTTTATTATTGTTTGGGATTTTCTAATAGCCCAGTAAATGTTTTATTGAAGGACTGTGTTACTTAATTAATAATGGTTGAATTTGATGAACAACATGTTAAGCTAACGACCCAACGAATGAATGAAGGGTTATCTACTTGTTAATCTTATCATTTAATTTAGCGATTTAATAGTGTTAATTGTTTATATATCCTTAAAATAGGGATTATCATGATGTTAAAAAAAATGGCGTGATGAAAAAGGTTATATTGGAGGGTAAACTATTGATTGCAGAAGATAGATGGATGTATTACCAGTGTAGTTTTGTTATTCATTTCTGATTTAAATTTCCAAGTTGAATGAACACAGTTATTGTTTACATGGACATGATGTTCACACGATTAAGTAAAAGACCCAAAAGGTATATCAGTTCTCACACCTCGAATTCTATTTAATGAATGATTCATTAGATACTGTGCCTAGACTTTAAATAGAATTGTGCCTCAATCTTGTTTTTCTAGATAGATTGTGTATGTGAGCTCTCTTGTGTACTTATAAATTTAAGGTTAATTAAAGTATTGTGTTAAGCCCTAATATTTCCTCATTACCCCTTAATTGGGGAATATTACATTAGTAATGTTATTTTATATATGTCGGCTTTATTCCATTAGTTGTGATTATACCTCTTAGTCTCCTATATATACCAAGGAGACATTTTCATTTGGAATCATCTTGTACTTGAACATTTATGAGGGGTAAAAGGAGGTTGCCCCATCGAAGAGGCTTATTATCTCAAATTATCTATTTTTCAAGGCGTTGAGTACTTATTCTGAGGTTTTTCTATGCTATATTGATATTTGGTTCTTAACATATGGTATCAGAGCTCAAGGTCTTGGGGTTTCGCTGCTACATATGAGACACCTTGGAATTTTCTATATAAATTGTTTTATACAACGTTTTAGAAGAAACAGCTTGGAGGATATTTAGTAGATGGATCAAGGTACGTTGGGTTACAAATTTATCTCTTGGGGCCTTATACTTTCGGAGATACAGCCTGTGAAAGATAGGGTTTTGGAATCATCCTAAACTGAGTCATTATGGAATTTTCGCTATAAAAAATTTTCTGTAATGTTTCAAAACCTGAAATATGGAGGATATTCACATAAATTAGTAAGGTATCTATGGTAAAACTTTAATTTTCTGTTTCATATTACATTTGTAGATACACTATGTGGAAGATAGGGTATTTGACTACTCCTATTGACTAGTCTCAAGAAGGTGTTTCAGGTAAAACAATCATAACCTCTTCCTAGAGTATCCAAATTGAGTGAGACTGGTTTCATTAGATAGTGGACAGTCTTTAGTATTTCTAGTACGAGTTTTAGAATTTTATTTCTATTATTTTATGCGGGGGACGCTATACAAGTGAGATCTCTTGGAAAGGCCAAAAATCAGCAAGTTGTGGGGAAGTTACCATAAATTCCACTTGGCACATCCAATTTTGATCAGACCTTTGGCATTGCAGAGAAGCAATATCAAAGAACTACATAAAAAAAAAATTCATACCCAGAAGGGCCAAAAATTGGGAGATACAATAGAATAAATATTGTCTAGCAGAACCACCTCAAAATCAAGGTTCAAAAGTGATACTTGGCCAACATGCCACCCAAAAATGGAAATTCTACACCAAATAAGGTTCCAAACAGTCCTACTTGGACTCTTGATGAAGGTGAAGAAATGTGTAGGGACATAAACAATTTAAAAAAGAATATAGTAACAAAATATGAACTACAAGAGATGGAAGCTAACTTGGAGGCAATAAATACTAAGACGAATGGCTTAAAAGAGGAGATCATGGAAGTATTGAAAAATTTCGTAACAGAAAAGACACCTAAAAGTGGAAATGCATTTCATGAAATTCATGATGAGGACACAAGGAAGGTGAATCAAGAATGGAGAAACTCCAACTTTGGGTTGAATACCAACAATGCTCCTCAATTCTATATGAGGAAGTTTGATGGCAAGGAATGAATCACATGGATACTTCAGATGGAGCAATTCTTTGATATACATAATGTGCCACATACACAAAAGGTATGGATTGCTTCTTTATATGAACCCAATCAATTTGTATGGTATCGATGGCTTTGTTCTCACAAATCACTCATCACTTGGACAATTTTCATGAAATAAATGATAGCACACTATGAGGATACAAGGAGAAATATCTTCTTTAGCCAATTGATAAATCTCAAGAAAAAGGGTTCAGTTACCGAGCACATTGAGAATTTCCAAAGATTGAATATAAAGGTAACAAATATTCCAGATGACCACTTGATTGATGTATTCATAGGAACTTTAAAGGATAACATTCAACATGAGTTTCACCTTTGGGAACCCAAATCATTGGAGAATGCATTTAAGGTGGCAAGAAATGTT
>JZKD02S2247245.1:418494-461420 GCA_000966675.3 Picea glauca
CCATCTTCACTGGACATTTTTGGACATAATTATTTTCTTGTTTGGGTACTCAATTGGCTCATAGCTCATCCTATCATCCTCAATCTGATGGAAAAATGAGATAGTGAACAAATGTTTGGAAGTCTAACTCCGTTTCTTTGTCTCTGATAAATAAACACAATGGTTCAAATGGTTACCCTTGGAAAGATGGTGGTATAACACTTCCTTTCATATTGCAACAAAAATGACACCATTTATGGAACTCTATGGATACCACCCTCCTTCCATCACTTCTTCTCTAAAACAAAAATCTAAGGTTCAAGCAGTGGAAGATCACATCGAGCATCAACAACAAGTTCTCCAAATCTTAATGGACAACCTGACCATGGCACAAAATCGCATGAAACAATAAGAAGATCAACATCATAGTGAAAGAAGTTTTAAAGTAGGGGATTGGGTGTTTTTAAGACTACAACCATACAAACAGATGTCCCTCAAGCAAGACAAGAAGGATAATAAATTATCACCAAAGTACTATGGCTCTTATAAGGTGTTGCAAAAGATTGGTGCTATGGCATACAAATTGGAGTTGCCTGCATCTCCACAAGTACACCCAATTTTCCATGTTTCATGCTTAAACAAGGTCATAAGCAGCAAAATCCCATTTCAAACTTTATTGCTAGAACTTGACGAGGAAGGAAAAATCATATTGGAGCCTGAGGCCATCACTGACACAAGAATTTTCCAGCTGAGGAATAGATCCATTTTAGAGTATATCATTAAATGGAGGAAACTACCGGTAGATGATTCGTTTATACAGAATCATCCAGAGTTACTCAAGTGTTGTAGACAATGCTTGTTGTAGACAGTGCTTGTCTCAAGTGGAGGGGCATGTCAAGCCCTAATATTGTCTCATTACTCCTTAATTGGGGAATATTACATTAGTAATGTTATTTTATTTATGTTGGCTTTATTACATTAGTTGTAATTATACCTCCTAGAATCCTATATATACCAAGGAGACATTTTCATTTGGAATCATCTTGTACTTGAACATTTATGTGGGGTAAAAGGAGGTTGCCCCTTTGAAGAGGCTTATTATCTGAAATTATCTCTTTTTCAAGGGGTTGAGTACTTATTTTGATGTTTTTCTATGCTATATTGATATTTGGTTCTTAACATATTGTCTAAATATTAGATTTATCTGGTGGTGCATGGAAAAAGGCCACTAATAATTGGCTGTTGTTTATTTATTTGTGCGCCAGAAAAATGTTGATTCATTCATTGCTCTTTTTGCTCACATTTAAGGTTCATGTTACATGTGTCAATTGGTGTTGTTGCATTTGGTTGATTTGATGTTGTATTTTATATTAGTAGGAATTGTCTAGCTTGTGTCGGGTGAGATGTAGACACCTCCTTGTTCCTCAGAATAGTTGCCAACCTTGAGACCTTAAATGGTCAAAATCGATCGAAACCTAGAATTGAGAATTGCTTATGTGTCCTAGAGGTCCTAAACTTGCAGGGTAGGATGGGTGGGTAGTCATTTTTATTTTTTATAATTTATTTTCACATGTTGCATCCAGTCACATGATGTGCTAGTATGCTGGGTTGTTATGTTGTCTGTTTCATGGATTGCATGCGTTGTGTTCATCATCGAGTTGCATTGATTGACTATTGTCATTGTTACCTCCTACCTTAGAAAAACAAATTGCACTTGTTTTGCATCGCATGTTGTCATAACGACGGGGTTCGTTACATATGGTATCAAATCCAGTTCGACCCGCGACTTGGGATCACTACGGCTTTCGTTGATTAGATATTTGATTATAATGTTGCTAATTAAATTGATTTGTATTCATGCAGGTAATCATGGTTAAAGGATTCCATAGAGGAAGATGAAGGGGTTCTAGGGGAGGAGGTGTGACACCCCCAGTAGCATCCATGCCCGAGGGGTATAATCCCTAGGGAGACGAAAACATTGTTAGGAAGGAACAAATAACTATGGGAGATGTGGTTGGGCTGATGAGGTCCTTCCAGAGGATGTCTGAGGAACTGATCAACCGTTTGGATAGAGATGAGGCCAGGGCATCGACACCTCCTAAGGGTCCACCGTCCACTCCAGTCGGTAATGGTAGCATTCATCGTGAACTCGAGAAGGTAAAATTTCCCGAGTTCTTTGGTGCCCCGGATGTCACAGTTCTCAAGGAATGGTTGGAGAATATGGCGATGTTATTTTCACTTTGTTACTATACCTCCAACATGAAGGTCTACATGGAATTATTTCAACTGAATGGGAGCACTCTTCTATGGTGAAGACGCTCCTGCCACAATTCAAAATGGCCATCGAAGACATGTCATGGGAACTATTTGAGGAATGGTTCCGGGAGAGGTATCTATCTGAGGAATTCATTGACCATCAACTCAATGAGTTCAATTCCTTATGAAAAAGTGGTCGTATGGTGCCTAAGTATGAGGCCCGTTATATGGAGTTTCTTCGATATGATCCGCACCTAAATATTGAGAAACTTAAGGTCAACAAGTTCGTGTTTGGCCTTAATGTTAGCATTCGTGCAAAGGTTAGGATTATGATGTCTCAAACCTTGCATGATGTTTTCCAGAAGGCCCTCATAGCAGAGGAGGAGCTTATCAGTGGGGGTTAGAGAAGGACTCCAACGATACTAGTGGGACAAGTGTCATCCAATGTGTTGCAGCATCAGACACCAGCTAGACATTCACTAGGATTTTAAGGCACTCAGAGAGGCTCCACATACACTACTCCATGAAGACCGATGCCTCAGTACAAGACTCCTTATAGAGGACCAAAAGACCCACAACAAAAAAATTTTAGGCCTGTCAAGTAGAAAAGATCATATTTCCAGGTCGGTGGGCCACTTCTACTTCGGGTACCATGAGTACTGGACCGAAGAAAGGGTGTTGGGCATGTGGAGAGCCACATCACCAATGTGATTTCCCAGTTGAGAGGGCCAAAGCATTTGGAATATCTAGACCCACTACTATGGGAGATTTGGGCAAGGCCCATTGGATTCAAGTAGCTTTGAATAGCTACCAGAGCACCATTCGATTGTGCTCGAGACATTAGGTACAGTCATTGACAAAACCCTTAGTATTTTGATAGATCTAGGTGCTACAAAGAGTTTTATTTCTAGTGCATCGCTAAAAATAATTAAGGTAAAGGAAGTCAAACATGACGGGTTTAGCTTTGTAGAAATGGCTTCAGGAGCTAAAAAAAGGTTGGAGGGAAGGTTATGGATTGTAGCCTTAACCTGGGAGAGTTTTTCATGGGGTCCAACCTATACGTCATGATCTTAGGATCTTATGATGTCATGATCGGTATGGACTGGATAGAATCACATGAGGTGATACTCAACTGTAAGACAAAATGGTGGATCTTGGTCGATGATGAGGGATAGAGACACATGATTGTAAGTCAGAACCAGGGAGTTTCCCTAAGTTTCATCTCTTCCTTGCAACTATGGAAGATCATGCGCAAGGGATGCCAACTATATGTGATCCTCATGTTAAATGAAAAATGAGTGAAGGAAGAACTTGAAAACCTTCTGGTAGTATGAGAGTTTGTGGATGTCCTCCTCGAGGAGTTACCTAGGATGTTGCTGAAGAGGGAATTCGAATTTATCATCGAACTAAAACCAAGAACTTAACCGATAGCAAGAACGCCTTATCATATGTCAACCCTTGAGTTACAAGAGTTGAAAATGAAATTGAAGGAGTTGTTGGACCTAGGAAGTATACGTCCAAGTGTGTCACCATGGGGTTCACCATTTATTTTCATACGGAAGAAGAATGGGTCATGAAGACTCTGCATTGATTGTCGTCAAATGAACAAGGCAATGATCATGAATCAATATCCATTGCCAAGGATTGATGATCTATCTGATTAGATGAAAGGCACGATGATGTTTTCAAAGATCGACTTGAGATCAGGGTATCACTAGTTATATATCAAGGAGGATGAAATCCCTAAGACCGCCTTTAAGACGAGGTTTGGACATTACAAGTTTACTATTTTACAGTTTGGACTGACGAAGGCCCCAGGGGTATTTATGATTTTGATGAATGGGGTGCTCCACGAATACTTAAACAAGTTTGTCCAAGTATTCATTGATGATATTTTGATTTACTCCCATATGATGGAGGAGCATGATGAACACTTGTGCATGGTACTATAGTGTCTATGAGATAACAAATTGTTTTGGAAGTTGTCGAAATGATCGTTTTATCAATCTAAGATTCACTACTTAGGGCATGTCATATCTGACGAAGGTATTGTTGTGGATCCCATGAAGGTTGAGGCTATTATGGAATGGAATGTGCTGATGAATGTCCCATAAGTGCATAGATTCATGGGTTTAGCAGTATATTATCAACAGTTTGTTGAGGGTTTTTCGAAGATAGCAAATCCGATTATGAAATTGCAAGAAGAAGAACAAGAATTTTTTGTGGACTGAGAAATGCATGGAATATTTTCGAAGCATCAAGGAGATGTTGATGAAAACACCACTACTAAAGGTCACTGGTGTGGACAGGGACTTCTTTGTATGCACTAACTCATTCAAGGGATCCTTAGATGAAATCTTGAGACAAGATAGTTGAGTGATCGCTTACATCATGAGTGAGTTAAGGAAACTTGAGGGAAACTACACGACGCACAAATTAGAGTTTTTATCCATCGTGTATGCCTTGAGAGAGTGGAAACACTACCAGATTGGGATAAATTTGAACTAAAAATGGACCACTGTGGTTTACAACACATCTTTATCCAAAACGACTTGAACACGCGACAATGACGTTGGTTGAAATTTCTTAGCGAGTACGATTTTGAGATTACTTACATAAAAGGAATAATATATAGAGTGGATGATGTGTTGAGTCGGAGACCATGCATATTTTTGGTGATGCATCTTCAGAATAATCTACGTGAAAAGATTCTAACCTTATAGTGCGACAATGACTGGTATGAGGAGGTCTAGGATTTTATCGGACAAAACACAATTATGGTACCAAAATTTGAGGGATTTATGTTGGACATCAATATATTATTGATATTTAGAAATCAAATTTCCATATCGCCCAATGAAGAGTTGAGGATTTTGATCCTAAATGAGGCTCATAGAGTAGTGTACATGGCTCACCCAGGAGTCACGAACATGAGGGCAGACCTTAAACCCTTATTCTTATGGAAAGGAATGAAGGTGGAAATAGTCAACTAGATGGCAAGATGTCTAGAATGTCAACAGGTGAAGGATGAATATGACATTTGGCAAGTTTAATACAACCACACGCTACTCCATAATCTAAATGGGAGGTAATTTCGATGGATTTCATTGTTGGATTTCCACTGACGGAAAGAAG
The DNA here is from genome assembly GCA_000966675.3 of Picea glauca. Taxonomy (NCBI): domain Eukaryota; kingdom Viridiplantae; phylum Streptophyta; class Pinopsida; order Pinales; family Pinaceae; genus Picea; species Picea glauca. The sequence goes on from JZKD02S2247245.1 coordinate 423,865, forward strand.
ACATGACTTGATTTTTGTAGTAGTCGACACTCTGACAAAGAGTGCTCATTTTATTCCTATGCATATGACATATCAGTCACTTGACATGGATAGAGTTTTCATCAGCGAGATCGCGAGGTTGCATGGTGTGCCTAAGAGGATTATATCCGATCGAGGATCAATGTTTACGGGATGATTTTAGACTATTTTCCAAGAGTCCTTGGGAACCCAACTTAACTTTAGTACCTCTTATCACCTCGAGACAGATGGGAAGACAGAGTGAATGAACCAAATATTGGAGGATATGTTGCAGATGTACATGATGGACCAATAAAATGTTGGGAAGAATTCTTTCCACTGGTAGAATTTGCATATAACAATAGTTATCAAAGCACCATTAAGATGGCGCCTTTCGAGTTTCTTTTTGGGTGACTGTGTCGAGCGCCTTTGAGTTTGGATTGAATTAAGGATAGGGACCTGGTGGTACCATAAACAATTCAAGAAGTGGAATATCAAATGCAAACAATAAGAAAAAGGATCAAGGAAGTGCATGATTAACAAAAGGGTTATGTCGATGTGCATCATGTTGACCGTAGTTATGATGTTGGTGATCAAGTATTCTTGCGGGTGAAACTGCATAAGAGTTAGATCAAGTTTGAAAAGGGTGATAAACTCTCTCCTAGGTTCATGGGACCCTTCAATATTGTGGAAAAGAAGGGGCTCGTGGCCTATCGACTAGACTTTCTTGATTCTTTGAGGCATATGCACAATGTTTTTCATGTATCTATTTTGAGACATTATGTTAGTGAATCTACACATGTTATTAACATGAGTTCCTTGCAGGTATTTAATGAGGGTGCTCTCACGGTGGATCCAATCCACATCCCAGACCATCACATTCCACAACTACAATGTCGAATTGTATATCAAGTCAAGGTCCAGTGGGACAACTAGAGTCCACACTCGGTGACCTGGGAGGATGCATATGATATGCATTGGCAATTTCCATTTTTATTTGATAGCTATACATGATACTGTGATACACTTTATTTCGACACAACATACTATGAAACTTTGGGACAAAGTTTAAAACAAGAGGGGGTGTATGTAACATCCCTCTCTTGCATGCACTGAGTGGACTTATTCTTTGAGGTCACTTACATGCAAGTGATCCAGGTAATTATACTATTGGTTGTTTTGATTATGATTAATGGTTATTATGGATTTGATGATATGTTATTTTTGTTTTATTTACATTGAGATGTGTTATTGACCAGGTTCTCCTGAGTGTGCAGGACTCTGGATGTTAGAGGATGTTGAGGCATTGATGAAACTCCTTGGACTCCAGATCGAGTCAGGGAGTGAACTGTTAGGTTTTGAATGTTGTGTTGATATTATGGTAGCTGCGGGAGGTATTTAATTCCACATGTAAACTTGACAAGAATAGAATATTCCAGGAAGCAAGAAGAAACCCTAATTAATTGGTTAATAACCCTAGAAGACAATTCAACTCAAGAGAATGAATTGTATTAGGTTATTAGCCTTCAAGAGAAGAAGTCAGTTAAAGGAAATGTTATATACTAAAGAATTAGTACCCAGAATGAGAAGTCAGCCCAGGAAGTTTGCAGGAATTAGTATAAATACAGGAGGCCAGTCTTCACTCTAGCCAGTATTCTCAGAATTGCAAAAGAAACACTTGTGCAGACTGCAGTTTTCCAGTTTATGTGCAATTTTGGAGGAGAGTTGTTGTTGCAACTATTGCAGCTAGCAGATTTCAGTTTTGGCTTGGACTCTCTCTTGGTTATGGTTTGGAATCTCTCATCAGCTGTTATTTCTCTTTCTTGGTTTTCTATCCTTGGAGAAAGGTGCACCACCTTTGTTTGGCTATGCTATCTAGGGTTTTCTTCCTGAATGATTCTTTTTCAAGGTTAAGGTGCTTGGGGGTGGCTTCAACCTATGGTTGGGTGAAAATATTTCTATATTTTCTATGGTTAAATGATCACATCTAGTATTCTAATAGGTTATGGGCTCACACTATCTTCAAACATTCTAATCGCTAGAAGATAGATTGAGAGGATTTGATTAGTTGCAGTTGCAGTTGCAGCCATTTTTTGTTGCAGCAAAAAAACCCTAACCCTCTCGATGAGGCACCTTAAATGAATGGATTGACCTAATTTTTGAATAGACTAGTGTGCCCTAGCTTAGCACCTCTCCTGGTACTCTCAACAAGCCAAGACATCAAGTTTTATTTTTTGGTCAAATCTAGGGTTGACCAAGTCCAAGAAGACATGAATTACTCTATGAAGTCAGAAAATAAATTATAAGGGGATTATAACTTCAGAGAATGGAAGATAAGAATTTAACTCATCCTTGACAAGAATAAAGTGTTGGATATTGTGAAAGGAAAGATTTTGAAACTAGATTTTGAAGAAGGAAAAGAGAAGGAACCGCAGAACATTGCAATTATGGAGAATTTCAAAGACAATGACATCAATGCCATGAGTATCATAGTGTATTATATAAAGTACCACTTGATAACCTACATATCCCATCTTGATTCATCTAAGAAGATGTATGATTCCCTAACAAACCTCTTCTCAGTCAGAAACATTGGACAAGTAATGATTCTGAAGAATGAGCTCTGTGACATGAAGATGAGTGATGATGACAACATAACATCATACTTTGTGAGAATATCTCAGTTAAGAGATAAACTACAAGATATTGAAGAGATCATTTCAAAGAAGGAACTGGTAAATATGATACTCAATGGTTTTCCCAAGACATGGGATGCATTTTCCGCAAGCATGAACACAAGGAAGGAGTATCCTATATTTGAAGAACTTTGGACTTATGTGAACAATACGAATTAAGTATCAATTCAAAAGAGAAACCCCAAAAGGAATACGATGATCAAGACTTCACAACAAGGTTCAAGAATTTCAAAAATAAAAGGAAGTTTGGCTCTAGGAAGAAATCAAATCAAGAGAAAGATATGTCAAAAATACAATGCTTCAACTGTTGAAATATGGTCACTACAAGAATCATTGTCCTGAGCTAAAGAAAAGGAAGGAAACACATGAAGCATTGGTTTCCAAAGAAAAGGAACCTTCAAAGAAGACCAAGCAGGATAAAACAAACTTCTTCTTCTAAGACAAGGTAACAAAACTCTTCATAGTTCTTGTACATACAATGTTTACATACTCTCTGTACATATCTTGCATATCTATTTATTAGAAGATAAAATGTTCAAAGAGAAACAGATGCATACCATCGACCCTCGGGCCAAGATCCACACAAGATCGATCTTATTTGAATCCGCAAAACTAAAATAGTTCTTCCGAGCCCTCACTAGAACCCCATGAATCTGATTCAAAGGTCCTTCATGAAAACCCCACTTGCACAACGTGTACCAGGCATGAGTCTTCACCTCCACGCAACCACTAGATATGATTTCTGGCCAAGATAAGATATTCTTTTCATGTTTCACAACTCAATGATGCAAGAGAGTTGAGTCTTTTGACTCTTCAAACCCCGAACTCCCTTTCTTGAAAATTTTCATGAACTCCTGTTCATGAGCTCTTGCACAGTCTATCTATGCCTATGAATTTTTTCTTCATCTTGCCAACTGGCATCTTCAACTGGATGTCCTTTCCACTTGACCAAGTATTCAAAATACTCTTTCCTCTTGGTCTTTTTACTAATCCTTTTGTCAATTATGCCTTCCATCTGTGGCTTTTCAGCTATAGGCATTTGTTTTGTCCATTGAACCTCTTTTTGTTCCTCCTCTGCTCCTGCTTCTTCATCTCTTTAATGGTACAAATATGCAACATTGAATATCATTGAGATTTTGACCCCATCGGGTAATTCAATCTCATATGCATTTTCCCCAAACTTCCTTATGACCTTGCATGGTCCAATCTTTTTCATCTTCATCTTATTATGCATTCCCCTTGGGAACATATCCTTCCTTAGATGTGCAAGAATCATATCACCAACTTCAAATTGAAGTTCTCATCTATGTTGATCTGCTCTCCACTTGTATTCTTGACTTGAACTCTGCAATTACTCCTTAACTCAGCTGTGAAGCTCCTTCATTCCTTCTGCGAAGTCATTTGTACTAGCACTCTTGAATTCATTTTGTTCTGAATCTTTCAATTCAGAAACTCCCCTTGGCTACATTCCATATACAATTTGGAATGAAATTTTCCCTTTGCTTCTATTGAGTGAATCATTGTAAGCGAATTCCACATGTGGCAGAATGTGATCCCATTGACTGTGGTGTTCAGTCACTAAGATTCTTAACAAATCTCCCAAGCTCCTGTTCACGACTTCTGTCTGTCCATACTTCTAAGGATGACATGCTGAGATAAAAGACAAACTTGTCCCCAAATTCTTCCATAAGGTCCTCCAGAAATTCCCTACAAACTTAGTATCTCGATCAAACATGATACTCTTTGGCAAACTGTGAAGTTTGGTGACTTCTTTGAAAAACAGGTTTGCAATATGAGTTACGTCATTGGTTTTATGGCATGGTATGAAATGTGCCATATTTGAAAATTTTTCGACTATCACAAATATCAAATCATATATTCTCTATGTCCTTGGTAGTCCCAATACAAAATCCATGCTCACTACATCCCACAGCCTTTCAGGTATGGGTAATGGTTGGTATAACCCTATGTCCTACCTTTTTCCTTTCGTGTGTTGACAAATTCTGCACCTGTCCACAAATTTCTTGACATCTATCCTCATCCCTGACCAAAAATATGATCCATTCAACTTTTAGAACATTTTTAATGACTAAAATGTCTGGCTAATCCTCCACTGTGTTTTTCCTTCAGCAAATTCTCCCTCATGGAGCATTTTGGAATACATGGCTGATTTCCCCTGAACAATAATCCATCCTGGATCATGTATTCAGTCCATTGGATTCTATCCCTGAGAGATGGATTCTCAGATGCCTCATATTCCTCCTTGAAGTCCGGATCATCCCTATACATTTATTTAAGGTTATCAAAAACCAAAGTCTTGACTCTAAATTCCTGCATAAGCAAACATTTCCTTCTCAAAGCATCAACAACTTTGTTAGCAGTTCCAGAAATATGCTTAGTCAAAAAAGTAAAATTCTTCATGAATTCAACCCATTTAGCATGTTTTTGGTTCAACTTCTCCTGTTGAGTCACGAATTGTAAAGTGTGATTATCATTGTACAAAACAAACTCCTTGGGAACCAAATAGTGTCTCCATTTCTTCAATGATTGTACGACTGCATAGAATTCTTTGTCATATCTGGAGTACTTAATCTTCGCTTCATTAAGTTTTTCACTGAAATATGCAATCATCCTATCATCTTGGCTCAAGACCACTCGAATTTCAAATCCACTCACATCACACCTGACCTGGAATGTCTTGCTAAAATCCAACAAAACCAAAATTGGTTGCTCAGTGATCTTCTTCTTCAACAGGTTGAATCTCTTCTCTGCTTCCTCCATCTAGTGAAAATATTTATGTCTTTTCTTCACCGTATCCATAATTGGTTCGCTAATTCCACTAAAGTTTTGGATAAATTTCCTATAGAAGCTAGCCAAACCATGGAAGCTTCAAACTTCAAACACGCTCTTCGGTGATGGCCAATTCTTAATTGCCTTTATCTTTTCCAGATCCATTTTTGATTCATTTGCATAGATAACAAAACCCAAATAAATGAGTTATGTCCTCATAAATGACGATTTATTCATATTAATAAACAATTTCTTATATTGTAATCTCTTCATTACTACAACTAGATGCTTGAAGTGTTTTGCTTCTGTCTTGATGAAAATTAATATATCGTCAAGATATACAATGACAATTTTCCCTATGAAATCTTTTAGGACTTCATTCATCAACCTCATGAAAGTATTGGGTGCATTCATTAAGCCAAATGGCATGACAAACCATTCATATAGCCCCTCATTCATATTGAATGTTGTCTTCCATTCATCACCTTCTCTCATTCAAATTTGATGATACCCACTTTTCAAATCAATCTTTGAAAATTGTTTTGTTCCACTCAAGAAATCCATCAAGTCGTCCATCCTTGGCAATGGAAATATGTATCTGATGGTAATATTATTGATTTCCCTTGAGTCTGTACAAATTCTCTAGCCTCCATCTTTCTTTGGGCTGAGAACTGTTGAAACAACGCATGGACTCAAGCTTTCTCGAATCAATCCTTTGTCCATTAAGTCCTGGATCTATCTCTTAACTTATTCATTTTCCTGCAACATCAACCGATATACTTCTTTGTTCGTCAAACTGGCTCCAGTTATAATATCGATATGATGACTTATACTCCTGATAGGTGGCAACGAACAAGGTAGTTCATCCACTACTATATCAACAAACTCTCCCAACAACTCCTAGATTTCTTCTGGTAATTCATCCATCCTCGTACTGGTCAAAACAATTTTAGGTTTCCTGACCACAATAAATTGTGTGTCTTCCTTCTTCTTAAGCTCATCAAGAAGTTCATTCCCACTCATGAGAAGTACAGTGTTGCTCATTTCTATTTTCACTTCTTTATCCTTAATCGACAGCAACATGTGAGTCCTAGCATTTTTTTCCAGGGTGTACGTGTTCTTTCTCCCATCATGAACCATGTTTCTATCATATTTCCTTGGTCTACCCAGCAATAGATGACAAACATCCATGGGAATGACATCACATAATATTTCATCTTTATATCCTCCTATTTTAAATTCAACTAAACATTGTTTAGTGACATTTACCTGATGTCCTTTTTGTAGCCACGAAACTTTGTATGGGCTTGGATTTACAACAGTCTCCATCTCCAACTTTTCTACCATATCTGTAGATACAAGATTGACTGTGCTACCATTGTCCACTATGACCTTGCATACTCTATCCTTAGTTTTGCAAGCAGTCTGAAACAGATTGTTTCTTTGGGCTGGGTTCTCTGCCTCCTTCTCCGGATTCAAGAGAACTTTCCTCATCATCAAATATCTTCCACCCTCAACGTATTATACCTCAACATTCCATCCTTGAGCTTCGACAATGTGATTTTCATCACCATCTTTCTTCTTATCTGGACACTCATAGGATTTATGTCTGATTTTTCCACAAATGAAGCATTTCACTTCACCTCCTCTGCCTCTTCCTCTTCCTCTGGCTCGAGGAAAAGTATTTCTATCAGCATACTGCCTTCCTTGTGAGCTTCCTCCTCTCTCAGATTGAGGTTGAGGTTTCTTCCCCTCTTTTTTAGGTTTCTGAGTTCTGTCTTGGGCAATTGTTTTTCCACTGGCTTGACTTCTGCCTTGGCCTCTTTGACCTTGCTTCCGGCTCAGCTTATCTTTAGCTTTCAAAGATATATGATACACATCTTCCACATTTCGAATGGTCATCATGCTCATCTCATATTGAATGTCATATCGCAGACCATTCATGTACCTGGAAAATTTTTCATCATCACTTTCTCAAAGACCTGCTCTGATGTTTATCCTGTAGAATTATTCAGTGTATTCCTTCACTGAAATCAACTTTTGTCTCAAATTCTACATCCTTCGAAACAAAGTGATTTGATAATCCTTGGTTATAAATTTGGCTTTCATCTTTGTAACCATTCTAACCCAACTTTCAATTTTCTGCTTGCCCTTGCAGCGTCTACCAACCTACAGTTCATCCCACCACAGTGTTGCATGCCCTTTAAGTCTAGTAACAACATGTTTGAATTTACTATATTCCTTGACATCCTCATAATCAAAGTATTTGTCTAGATCTCTAATCCAGTCTAGAATATCTTCAACATCTAAGTTTCCCTCATACATGCGAATGCCCATTTTTTCTCTGGCACCTATCCTTACAACAACCCTGAATAGGCATTCTTCTACAACATCTTCGACTGCAACTTCTTCTCCTTCATTTCCAACTTCATTTTCACTTTCGGCCTCGCTGATATCCCCAACATCAACTGTGCACCTTTGGGTTGTCTCCATAGCATCAATCCTGGCACGTAACTCACGCATTTCTCTTTCCACTGCTGGATTAGGCATTTGCCTGTCTCTTCTTCTCGGCGGCATGGATGAAAAATTTTCCTCTTTTCGCTCTACTACAGAAAGAAAATAATTTGTTATTTTCTCTGATACCACAACCGATGCATATCAGACTACTCCTTTTCCTCTAGCTCCCTTTGCCTGAAATATACAGACAAAATCAGGCTCTGATACCACAACTAGCACAGAACCTCTGCCCTCACACCAAGATCAGTGCAGAATCTTTTCCAAACCATGCAAAGAGTTAATTAAACCCTTCATTTAAGCTATGAAATATTTCAAGCTTCACGAGTTGGATATTCTGGACGCAATGCCACAACTTTTACAATTGTCGAACGCGAAATGTTGGCGAAGATTGACTCCTCCAACACAATGAGAACACACCACCTGTTACCTAGTAGTTTCGTATTTTCGGGACTTGAGCGAATAACCAACAATCGTTCCTCTTCCCTTATGATTCCCCAAATTTCAAAATTTCTCCTTTGGCGATATTGACGGATTTTCAGGATTTTCTCCGAACCTTGACCACTCCTTTGACTTCCACCACATGTATCCTCTGACTGATACTTGGGACCCGCCTTTCGGTGTTTCTCTCTTCGTGATTTCGGGAGTTGTGTTGACCTTGAAACTCTACCTCTTGAGTCTTGAAACCCCGAAACCCAATTGGGGCCCAACGACTATTGTCCCTCAACCTTTTAGGAAATTTTCCTTTCGCTCTTCGAGATTTCGCGACTCACGAAAATCCATAGCAGAGAGTTTCCTTACCTTTCGAAACTTTGATTCCCAAATTCCCTAAGCCTCACCTCCCACATGATCTATAGCTAAGATCTTCCTCAATCCGATGGCTCTGGATCTTTTAGGATTTCGCAAACCGGGAGTTTGAAACTCTCGATTCCAAAATCGCAGCCTCCTCTACTTCCTGAACCCCAAAATGTCGAAATGCCAAAATGGGATCAATGACGATTATCCCCTGACCAAATCTCAGTCCATGTGACTTCTTCCTCTGTGACCACAACCCTACTCCAAATACACGTCATGTTTTGTGACTTCTAGGTTTTCAACGTTAAGTGCCTTGGCTCCTTGTCATCGAAATTTCTGAAATGCCAAACCCTAAAATGACAAAATGACAAAATTCTACTCCAAAGGGGGATCAAATGCTCCTTTTGCTTCTCATCCAATGGTTGCTACTCCTCCTGAGCTCCTGAATGCTAAAATACACTTATCCTTAACCTTCTCACAGATCAGCGAGATCCAATGGTCCACAGGATTTTGACACTTCTTCCACAAAGAAATTTCACCGTTCGTTCACTCTTCTTCAAGGATATATAGCCAAAATGACTTGGCGTCCTTCCACCTGAACTTAACTTTTGTGAGATGATTTTGATATTTTCCTCCCTTTGAACACTTCAAAGGTGCTATCCCTCCTTATCTCTCACTTGCAAACTCAAGCCCCCAAAAGGAATCTTGCTCGCACTCCTTGCGACAACTTTCAAATAACCTCTGGTTATTTGAGTCTCTGACCCTGTGCACTCTTTGCAACAGTATTCCTTCAACCTTCACCTTAGTTGATAAGTTCAAATATTTCAACCAGCCTACGCACACCTTGCATGACTTTGTGCTTCACTTGCACTTCTGCTGGTATGAGAACAACAATATCTCTCCTGATCTTTCTGAGATAAAACTCAGATCCTTGTCAACGCACACCTTGTGGATGTTCACTACACTCTTTGCAGGAATTCTCAGGAATATAAACAATTGAAACTCATTCTTCTTCTCTCTCAAAATTCATACACTCAACATGAAATCATACACTCGACACAAGATTGAAAGAAATGCATAACAGAGAAAATAAAACAACTGTAAACATACCATTTAACAAATGTAAATAGTAAGCATCATAACACCCTGAAGATTGAGTCAAATCTTTATATATTAACTCAAGTGCTCCTGTACATGGGTTCTCCTCTACAGTTCTCTACTAAAACTCTACATCTTATGAAATCTGAATGATCATAATGTTCCTATTTTTAATGATACAAGGGTGAGGGTGTCTATATCTGTTTTCCCTCCTATGCTTCTAAACTGTCTAATCTATTAAATCAAATCTACCTACTTTCATTAAACAGACTTAAATGCTTATTACATTCGACAAATGAGAGAAATCACTCAAGATCTATTCACAACTCCAAGATATAAATGTAAGTACGCTTCCCCTAGCTATTACATTAATATCTGCTCATTAATTTTTCAAAACATTTCAAAATGTGTGTTGGTGCTTTTCCAGTTGTCTTTCACCTTTATGCTTTCTTGGCTGGCTGCGTACAATGCTCCTACATCAGAAACCATATCTATGGAAGAACAACAAGATAAGTATTGTTATCACGATGAACACAAGTCAAGAAATACACGTGAAAGGATGAATTACATAGACAATCCTTGGTAACAATTCATGTGGAAGCTATTACATAAGTATTAGCTGCAAGATAAGCCAAATTTAGAATCAATCTTGAAGAAACCTAGAAGAATTAAAGATAGAAAAGAAGTTAGCAATCAAGAGGAAATTGGAAAAGTACTTGTGACACTTTGCGGAAAGCAATAACGATGCAGATGAAAGTATTGACTCTGTTAGATGGAGGAAGTTGATTATATATTTCCAAAAAAAGAGCATGCATTCATGCATGAAGCAAGGATTATGAGGGAGATAATCCTAAATTATATGATCCATTGAATATGATGGACTATCTATCCATGGTAGAAACCATGAAAAGCAGCACATGTTCACTATGACCTTAAAAGAAGTCCTCTTCGAAAGGAAGATTTAAAGCATCCCTGTTTTTCCATCCACATCCATGATCCTATGATGAAAGAAAGAAGTTTGAATCTTCAGGGCATGGAATCTATATAAAACTCCACGGACCCAGGAGCTAAAGAGAAAACATGAGAAATAACATGAAGATTCCAAGAAATAAAGAAAATCTAGAACAACCAATCATTGTATCAAGAATCACAAGACTACTAGCTTGATCTAAACCCACTAGAGGAAATCAAGCAGAAGAAATGGAAGTTGTGATAAAGAACAGTGTATGGAAGACTTATGAATGGAAGCATTGCGATATCCAGAACTAAAGGTTCTCCCAGATGGAGGGAGAAGACTATGATGATTGCTTGTTCCACTAAACCAAACATACCTCTACATGAGCCATTATATCATCCGCAATATCCATGGGTTGGAGTTTACATCATACAAATGCAAAGATTTTTCTCCAAAATAATTGAACAAAGAACATATGTATAACAACCTCAAGGCTTTTAGGTATACCAGGAAGAGAACTTTGTATGCATATGGAAGAAGACAACTTGGTGGAGAACCTCCAATGCACAACAAAAGGATGGTGAAAACTTTCTATAACAAAGATATTGTATCAAAATGGTTACTCAGAACTCCAAGATGATGGATTTCAAATCTATGACAAACTCTCATGATGATAGAAGAAGTGCCACTTGGATATGTTCCAGTTTGACCCTTGCCATGATGTTATGATCTAGCGGGAAACAAAAGAGCTAAATCCAACTATGATATATTGTAATGATCAAATATGTATGAAGCCTTTAGAGAAAAACAGTGTTCCAGAAAGACCAAAGTACATTGAGATCAAACATTACATTCTCCATGATGAAGTCCAAAAAACAGAAAGTGGTTCTCCAATATATATCTCCATAGATGAGCAGATAAACAAACATTTTAGTAAATCCTTTGTCCAAGATGAAAGAGTTTTCATAATCAAGAAACAAATGGAGCTCGTGGAGATGACTTCCTTATTGAAAAGGGAAGAGATGACTCCCAGATTAGGAGGTAGCATTGATGTGTTATTGATTTATGGACAATTGTTTTTTAGTTCAAAAAATGGTCTAGGATGAGTAGTTCCTTTCTGGTTCGGAAAGTGGTTTGAGATTTCTAATGGACATGCATTTTCCAGTTCAGAAAATGGTCCAAATTAAACGATAATTTTCGTAATGAAAATGGTTCGATGGATTGTTAATGTTCCATAGATATCGATTCCCCTTGTGGATAGTGTGGGGGAATGTTCTAGGACAGTCTCTCTTCTTGACGATAAATCTTAGTAGTGGTCAAGAAGATTGGTCCGCCTCGCCGGACAGTCATTCTTTCAAAGCACATAGTTGTGAGAATTTTCAAAGAATGGTCCATTTTGGAGGTTGGTGCAGGACAATAATTTAATTAGGAAAAATTCTGGACAATCATTCTCTAGGGAAGATTCATTCTCTCCAGGTTGCACTTTGTTTAGTGTCGAAGGAATGGCCTGGATAGGTGAATGAGCACATCCAATATTCTAACATGTTTTTGATGTGAAATATGTACATAGTATTAGATATTATGATGTTGATTATTATCGTTGAAATAATTTGTTGATGGATGCATGATGACGATAGCTTGTCTACCAAACTCACATTTGGAGTAAAGGGTCCATGCACAATAACTAGAAATATTGAGGGAGAGGTGTTTTAGTAGCCCTGTCATAACCTAGTATCACTCTCGTCATGGATCGAACTGTAGGTTAATGATTACATAGTTCGATAAGACCCACAATGTCATGTGGGTGGACTATGACATTTTCTCATGATGATTCTAAGGGGCATGCAATAAGGAAGGTTCCTTATTCCTTAGAGGTCCCTAGTCTCCCACAAGATCACCTCACGAAGTATTGACTCCAGGGTTTTGACGTCTACCAAATTCAGTCAAGAGGCGAGTGGCACCCTTGGAGCACATAGTGCATCCTCAAGAACATGTCGTGCGATTAAAATGAAAAGAGGCAAGTGGCACCCTTGGAGCACGTAGTGCGTTTTGAAGGGAACTTCACGATTTTAAATATGGTAAGTTAGCAAATCTACTACCTAGAAAACTATGCCTCCTTAGGACTTGGTCAACCTTAAAATGAATGATGTGATGAGTAAAGTTTAATAACAATTTTCCCCTTAAGAACTGTCGCCAGGCTGAGTGAATTTAAAACCTAGGTCTAAGTAGAACCTCTGAATAAACAAAAAAAAAACTATTTAAAACATATAACAAGAAGGGGTAAAGAAATTCAAGCTTTATTAATTAAAGTAAATTTTTTAATGAAGGTTTAATTATTAAAAAGGGGTAAATGGTTGTTTGTCTAAACTTGTTAATTCTGAACTTAGTTAAAATGGGGGAAACTTAAAGAAAAAGGAAAAACATAAAGAAAATGGGGAAACTTAAAGAAAAAGGGGAATGTCTAACTTAGTAAGGAATCTAGCCTTTGGAACTTTATATTTATGAACTCAACTAGGATTTAAGTAAGGCGTAAGCCATTTAAGAATTGTAAGGGAATAATGGGACACAGATGAGTGTTTTTAGGAACTCTTTTATATGGGTGAGGGAAATAGACAAATTTAATTAATTAATAAATTGATTTTCTAGTGCAACTCAGGGATCGAGCGACGTGTACAGGGGATGTTTTTTCCTAATTAAATTTAATTAAAATAATCTAATGAGGGTTTGGGAAACTAATGACTAAGAAAAATCTATAAAAAGGATGGTGGAGGAGGATTATGGATCATGTATGGTATGCATAAGGTTACGATGTCGGAATTTAACCTGACTAAACTTTTCTTGTGGGATTTGGGATACCTAGCTTGGACAACGAATGATAGCTCGAGCTTGTGAGGCGAGCTAGGAGGCTAGAATTCTCTGGTATTGTATGCGTGGCCCATTTGAGGCTCGAGGGGATTAGGGGGAAGAAGAGTACCCTAGTGATAGATGGGAGGTATTAGTGAGGTCTCAGTGGTTGGCGAGCAGGGCTGGATTGAGCAAGAACATGGGAGGACACCTTCGAAATTCAACTCGTCAGTTACAGTATTTCTACTAAAGATGTTAATTGTAAAAGATTTAAATTTGTACTGGTGTGGTTATGTCCTTCGGTTGAAGATTTCCTTCTATTAAATTTTTGCAATGTAATTCTATTGTATTTTAAATCGATTGTTTATCTTATATCTAGGATTATAATTGTAATATGATTGAAGAAGAAAAATATATTTTTGTATATACATACAAAGGACAATTGGTTGGGTTTTGATGGATTTGAATTTCATTTCAATTTTTCATAAGAATGTTTGTTTCCCTTAACTTGAAATTTAATCTAATAAGCATCCTTGGTGAATTGTGTTGAAATAATGTAACTGCGAAGAGAATTCTTATTATTATTTTATTATTGGATTAAATCCCCATTGCAGATTAATCATGTCATCATTATTATTATTGTTATTAGATTAATCCCCATTGAGGATTAATCATGTCGGTAATTGTATAAGGACCAAATCCCCTTTTGCGGATTGGTCATCGGACAATTACAAAGGGCATAATAAGAAGTCGGCCCCAACAGTTATTATGGAAGACCCAAAATTAATTAAAGGTGGGTTTACCCACCTAGAGTGAGAGGTCGGTCCTCCCAGTTGTGACCTTTCACATGTGCCACTCTTGTATAAATAAGAGGCTAATGCCTCACTTCTAACATATAACTCAATTTCTCATTCTCTTATGAGGCAAGCTGCAATTACCAGTTGGAGAGAGGGAGAAGAGTGGTGTATCTCTTGGGGAGGACTTTCTGTATCGGTTTGAGTTATCTCTTGAACATTGTATAAGCTATTTATGATAAGGAAGTTTTTGCTGGGTTTTCTTCCCCTAGAGGGTTTCCCATGATAAATGATGTGTCTCTTGTGAATGTGTATTTATTAGTGATCTTGTTATTTTTATGATCTTATCTATTGAAATGCAAAGAAGTATAATAATGGCATAAACATTAACATGGTATCAGAGCCAACCTAAAGAAAGTATTATTTGCAAGAGGAAAAACGTCACTATTACAACACCTGCAAATTAGGGTTTTGAAAAAGTATCTCTTTTCAGCCCCCTAACCTCTTAGAAAGTTGTGGCCTCCCCCCAAGATCAATTTGGCACTTAGAGTGCACCTTTTCAATGGTTGGATCTCTTGAAAAGTGAAACCCTAGTTTCACCAGAGTACTAGAAAACCAGTATTAGAAGTACTAGAAGTACCAGAGTACCAGAAGTACTAGAAGCACCAGTCCAAAAATCCACAGATTAGATTTGACGAGGTAAAATTTGGATTTTCTCAGATCTGAGGACACCAGGATACTCGCCTTAGCCAAGCGCACCTCCTGGTAAGGTCAAAATTTGATTTCGAGTATTTTCAATGTTTTGGTTATTTTTGTTACCACAAGTACAAAATGTCTGCAAACACAAAGCTTGTTGAGAAACTAGAAGGCATAGACAACTTCCATGCCTGGAAGTATAGGATCGGTTTGATCATTGCAGAGAATGACCTATCAAGATTTATCAAAGAATAAGTGGAGGAACCTGAAGATGTCGTAGAGAAAGCGAAGCATCAGAAGGACGCAATTAGGGCTCAGAGAATCATTGTAGATTCAATCAAAGACCACCTGATCCCGTATGTATCGTCAAAGAAAACTCTGGAGGAGATGTTTGATTCTCTAAGAAAACTGTATGAAGGAAAGAGCACCAATTGAAAGATGAATCTCAAAACTCAGTTGAAGAATACCAAGATGCAGAAAGGAGAAATGATTCAAGAATATTTCTCTCGAATCTCCGAAATAAAAGAACAGTTGAAAGCGATTGGAGACACCATTGACGAAGACAAATTTGTAATAACCACCCTAAATTGTATCGCAAGACCTTAGGATGCCTTCATCCAGTTAATATGTGGTAGAAAGGAGAAACTATAGTTTGAAAGCCTATGGGAAGAATGCACCCAAGAAGAGACAAGGGTAGCCAACCATGAAGCACTACTAGCAAGGGACGATGATCAAGCTCTAGCTACTCATACAAAATGAGGAAGGAAGAAACTCTACTTCAAAAGGGAATCTCATAGAGAACCACAACCATCAAACAAGTTCAACAACCAAGAATCTCATTCAAGAAATTTTCATAAGAAAGGACAATTCAAGAGATGAGATCTCTCATCTACACAATGATATCATTGTGATAAGATGGGACACAAGGCGAATAATTGTCCAGTCATAAGAGAAGAGTACAACAGGAAGCATAAAAGGCAACATGCTCACATTGCCAAAGATGAAGAACCACCTATGAGAATGATTAAGGACCATGTCTTGATCTTATCTCTCTCAGGATCTGTATCACCCAGAGAGGACACATGGCTCATTGATAGCAGTGCATCAAAGCATATGACGGGTAAGAAAAATACTCTCTCTTATATTTTAGAAAATAAGTTTTCTCAAAAAGTAACTCTTGAAGATGATTATCAATATCCCATCAAGGGAATAGGAGAATCAAACTACAAGCTAGATTCAAAAAACTCAATAACAATGAAGGACATACTCTATGTATCGGGCCTAAATAAGAACTTACTCTCCATATCAGCTTTAGACAAAAAAGGCTATAGAGTTTCCTTCATAGATGGAGAAGTTCTTATGTGGGCTAAGGGAAAAACCTTAGATGAAGCAATCATCATCGAAAGTGAAGAAAATGGTTTATATAAGTTGAAGGGTCACCCAGAAACTTCTATGACCCATGCCATCGAAAAATCATGCGAACTTTGGCATAGAAGATTGGCCCACATCAACTACATGGCACTACCTTACATATGCAAAGCTGTCACAGGTTTACCAAAACTCAAAGGTGACCATGAAGGCATATGTGATGGATGTGTGCAAGGGAATAACATCAAGAACCCCTTTCCAAAGAGGGACAGCAAAGCAGAAGGAGCATTGGAACTCATCCATTCATATGTGTGTGGCCCAATGCCATCATCCTCCATTAGCGGGTATGTATACTATGTATCATTTATTGATGATTATTCTCGTAAGACCTGGATATATTTCTAAAAATCTAAAGATGAAGTATTCAGTAAATTCAAGTAGTTCAACGCCTTGATAGAGATTCTTTCCTAAAGAAATATTAAGATACTCAGGTCAGATAATGGAGGAGAATATACCTCGAAGAAGTTCGTAATCTTTTGCAGATATGTCGGGATAAAGAGAGAACTAACTAGTCCCTATAATCCTCAACAAAATGGTGTAGCTGAAAGGAAGAAAAGAACAATTATGGAAGCTATAAAGACCATGATTCACGATCAAGATCTTCCTATGTGCTTATGGGTAGAAGCAGCAATGGCAGATATTTATGTGCAGAACAAATTCTCCCATACTACACTTGGGTTCAAGACCCCAGAAGAAATGTTCACCGGAAAGAAGCCAGAGGTAAGCCATCTTAAAATATTTGGTTGTCCAGTGTTTATCCATATACCGAAAGAGAAAAGAAACAAGCTGGAACCCTCCAGAAAGAAGGGAATATTTGTGGGATACTGTAAGGTATCCAAGGCCTTCAAAATCTACATACCTAGTCACTGCCATATTGAGATCAGCAGGGACGTGACCTTTGATGAAGAAGCAACAATTAAGAAATTGAGAAGATGTCAACTTGAAGAAGTATATGAAGAGGAACCTGTAAATCCCAGGATTGCAGAATCCGTGAGGAAAGTTCCCAGAGCTACAGAACCTGTAAGGGAAGTCGTAGCTTCCCCTGATGAGGAGACTCTTGAAGATCATGATATAACAGAAGTTCAAGAACCTCCTTAAATGACCTTCTCCCATAAAAGAAAGATTTCTTCTGCAAGAGATCTTATTCAAGATGGAGAGAAGTATGGTGTTCTAGAAGGAACCACGAGATAGGTGAAGAGACCAAAGAAATTCTCCAGTTACACGGCTTTGATGTGAAATCTACTTGATGAAGAACCCACATGTTTTGAAGAGGCTATCTAGAAGAAGGAATGGGCAGATACCATGACAGAGGAATACCAATCCATAATAAAGAATGATGTATGGGAAATAGTTCCCAAACCAAAAAGTAAGGATGTGGTATCATCGAAATGGATTTTCAAGATAAAACATGTTGTTGATGGA
Organism: Picea glauca; assembly: GCA_000966675.3. NCBI lineage: Eukaryota > Viridiplantae > Streptophyta > Pinopsida > Pinales > Pinaceae > Picea > Picea glauca. The sequence goes on from JZKD02S2247245.1 coordinate 441,894, forward strand.
AGTATTGAGAAATATAAAGAAAGATTTGTCAGTTGTTGCTTTTCCCAGAAGGAAGGCATCTATTATGAAGAGACATTCGCTCATGTGACCAGATACACTTCGATCAGAACCATTATAGCTCTTGTTGCCAAGATGAAATGGAAGCTGCACCAAATGGATGTGAAGATAGCTTTTCTTAATGGTGTTATCGAAGAGGAAGTGTATATAGAAAAACCCCAAGGATTTGAGGTTGAAGACAGGAATTCTCATGTCTACTGGTTGAAGAAAGCCTTATACGGATTGAAGCAAGCTCTCAGAGCTTGGTATGGCCGTATAGACAGTTTCTTGACGAGATTAGGCTTTACCAAGAGTAAAGCAGATTCAAATCTCTGCTTCAATATCATGGATAATGAACCAATAATACTATTACTATATGTGGATGAATTATTCTTAACTAGAGAAGAAAATCTCATCGGTGAATGTAAACAGAGACTTGCCGCAGAATTTGAAATGAAATCCTTTGGCCTAATGCATCACTTCTTAGGTCTTGAGGTATGGAAAAGTCCAGAGAGAATCTTCCTTAACTAGGGGAAGTACACGGTCAAAATCTTAAAGAGATTCAACATGCTAGAATGCAAGTACATGAATACTCCCATGGAAGAAAAGCTGAAGCTGTTGGTCGATACTTCGTCAGATTTGATAGATGCCACTTTGTACAGACAGATTATTGAATCGTTGATGTACCTAATGAACACCAGACCAGACATATATTTTGTAGTGAACACCTTGAGTCAGTTTCTGGTAGAGCCTAGACGTGTTCATCTAATGGCTGCAAAACATGTGATGAGGTACCTTAAAGGTATAGTGGATTATGGTCTCAGCTATGATGGAGATCATCACTTCACATTGAGTGGATATACTGATGCAGATTGGGCAGGAAGCATTGCTGACAGAAAAAGAACTTTCATATGTTGTTTTAGTTTGGGATCAGCTATGATCTCATGGCAGAGTAGGAAGCAATCCATTATTGCTCTCAGCACAGTGGAAGCATAGTACATTGCCGCATGTTCTGCTAGATGTGAAGTTATATGGCTTCAAAAGTTGCTGACAGGCCTATTTGATTTGGAGATGAGAGCAACCACAATTCTATGTGACAATCAAAGCTACATTAAAATGATAGAGAATCCTATGTTCCATGATAGGTCAAAGAACATAGAGATCTGCTATCATTTCATCTGTGACATGGTACAGAGAGGAGCCTTGAAGCTCTAGTACATTAGCACGGATGAACAAGTTGTTGATGCGTTGACTAAGCCTCTATCTCGTGTAAAGTTTGAACACTTTCGATATAAGCTTGGTATTTTCTGAAAGGACCCTCCCTGAAAGGGGGAGCAGATGTATTCCTTTCTTCTGACCTCGCTGTTAGATGTAAAGCAAGATGAGTCATGCTTCTAACCTAGTTGTTAGACGTAAAGCATGACACCGTGTGATCCTTGCTTCTGACCTCGTTGTTAGACGTAAAGCAAGATGAGTCATGCTTCTAACCTCATTGTTAGACGTAAAACATGACACCATGTGATCCTTGCTTCTGACCTCGTTGTTAGACGTAAAGAAAGATGAGTTATGCTTCTGACCTAGTTGTTAAACGTAAAACATAACGTTGTTGATTCCTTGCTTCTGATCTAGTTGTTAAATGTAAAGCAAGATGATTCCTCTCTTCTGACCTCATTGTTAGATGTAAAGCGAGATGTTGATGTGTTTCTTGCTTCGGACCTCGTTGTTAGACATAAAGCAAGATGAGTCATACTTCTAACCTAGTTGTTAGATGTAAAGCATGACACTATGATTCCTCTCTTCTGACCTAGTTGTTAGACGTAAAGCGAGATGATGATATTACTTGCTTCTGACCTAGTTGTTAGATGTAAAGCAAGATGTGACTAACACTAAGCTACCGGCTTAACCGCTGTGACATTGAGCTAGTGTAGTACTGTGATGTGCCAGCCTGGTGCTGTGATGAGGTATCATTTTTACTAATACATATTTGATGCAGATGATGATAGCATTCTTTCAAGAATGATGATGTTGCTAATGAAGAAAACTTCTGATGACTCGTAAATGTGCTAGATAATGGTTCAAGATGATATTGACGATTTTGTCCTCCAAATGCCACTGATGATGTAGACCTCTCTAGGATGATGCTGATGAAGAATACCCTTCTTGTTAAGGGGGAGTGTTGAAATAATGTAACTGTGAAGAGCATTCTTATTATTATTTTATTATTGGATTAAATCCCCATTGCAGATTAATCATGTTATTATTATTATTATTTTTATTGGATTAATCCCCATTGAGGATTAATCATGTCGGTAATTGTATAAGGACCAAATCTCCATTTACGGATTGGTCATCAAACAATTACAAAGGGCAGAATAAGAAGTCAGCCCTTTGTTGAAAAGAACTATAATAATGGCATAAACATTAACAAATTGTGATTATACTTTGTTGATAGAATGGTAAAAAAATATATTTGTTATGGTTATATTTTGGATTGTATGCTCTCGGTGAACTGTTGTCGTAGTTGGTTGATTCCCTTATGTTTACCTTTTTCCTTGCGTCATATATTTTTTAACTCATGTATAATCACTTGATTCTTAAGTTGCATGCCTTATGAGATTCTTCCCCATTTTTTATCGTCACACAACCCAAGGTTTTCATAATTAAATTAATTTTCATTGGTAAAATTTTAAAGTTAGTTGAGATTGCTTCAATTCAAGTAATGAATAATTTGACTTGTGTTTTGGGTGCGATTCTTGGCATGAGATGATCTAATTATTTTTATTAAATCAAAGATTCGGGGCCTATGATCACATAAAATATCAATTCATTGTATAAGTTACAGTAACAACAATTTCACACCACGAAATTCTGGTGGAGAGGTGCCACGAGTTGGTGAGTTCGTTTTTATCACAACATAATCATAATGAAAAGGATATCGTGGCTCCAACAACGATTGCACACGTACTTTTATCACAAAAGTAGGTTTATGTTATAGTAGAATGAGTTTGTTTGTTGATATTTTGGCCATAGAAATCACAAAAAAAATTAGTTATGGTGTGCACAATTGTTAAGTAATCTCAATAGCAGGATTCCGAGCAGATTTGAAATCTTGATGAGATTTTGAGGTAATTGGCTGCACCGAATGTTTTCTCGTGAGTTTGGTGTTGTTCCCACCTTTCTTTCCTTTCCCAACACTTTATTTTTTACTCCTCCAAGATTTGTTCTCCCTTTCTCTCTAGGAAACATTTCCTACAGCTGTGACTAGCATGGAGAGAATTGTGCAATTGATTACCCTCACAGGTAATCCTCTCAACGACCTCTTCCATAGGTTGTGTCTTAATGTACTGCATGATTTTCTTTATGTACAGATTTGTGATTATATTCAGGCTTGGATAATGTGACAGCTAGCATAACGACTGCATCCTTATTTTATGGACTGTTAAAATCATTTTTTATCTATAGGATTGGGGACTGCAAGACTTAATTACTGCTGGAGAGATTAAAATAGAGTTATACACTTGTAAATTCTGCAGCTCCTTTAATTTCATTCTGGCAAGTTACCAATTGTCAATTTAATAACCTTTTTTTACAGAAGTTTCCCTTCCTTAGCCTTCGGTTCCGACTTATTTAAAATTTGAAATTAGTTTTTAGAACTTATACGTTGATATTTAAGGTCTTTATAATCTACATGATAAACCTTCTGTTATTGAGCCCTAAGAACATTTAATGTAAATTGCATAAGCATTTTTATATTTGAGGTTCCAATATCTTAATTTTAGCTAAGAGAATTTATCACTTATTAAAAGATTTATTGTTTAGAACCTTCCACCTATGCCTAAGGGAAATGTAATTGATGCTCCCATCCCTTGTATCCTTATTATTTCGGTATCGACATTATGAAACATTCCTTGCTTGCAATTATATCTAAGTTTCTCTATTATCGTTTGGGATTTGCTAATAGCTCGGTAAAAGTTTTATTGGAGAAGTGTGTTACTTAATTAATAATGGTTGAATTTGATGAACAACATGTTAAGCTAATGACCGCATGAATCACTGAAGGGTTATCAACTTGTTAATGTTATCATTTAATTTAGTGATTTAATAGTGTTAATTGTTTATGTAGACTTAAAATAGGGATTATCATGATGTCAGAAATAAATGGCATGATGAAAAAGTTTCTATTGAAGGGTAAACCATTGATTGCAGAATATAGATGGATATATTACCAATGTAGTTTTATTATTCATTTATTATTTAAATTGCCAAGTTGAATGAACGTAGTAATTGTTTACATGGACATGATGTTCACGCAATTAAGTAAAAGGCCCAGAAGGTATATCACTTCTCACACCTCAAATTCTATTTAATGAATTATTGATTAGATAGCGTGCTTGGACTTTAAATAGAATTGTGCCTCAAGCTTGTTTTGCTAGATAGATTGTGTATGTCATCTCTCTTGCGCACTCATAAATTTAAGGTTAATTAAAGTATTGTCTAAATATTAGATTTTACTGGTGGTGTGTGGTGAAAGGCCACTAATGATTAGTTGTTGTTTATTTATTTGTGCGCCATGCAAATGTTGATTCATTGATTTCTCTTTTCTCTCACATTTAAGATTCGTGTTATGTGTATCGTTTGGTGTTGTTGTGTTTGGTTGATTTTATGTTGTCTTTTAGTTTAGTAGGCATTGTATTGTGTGTGTGGGATGGGATGTAGACACCTGCTTCTTCCTCATAAAATTCACCAGCCTTGAGACTTTAAATGGTCAAAATCGATGGGAACTTGGGCTTGAGCATTGCTTATGTGTCCTGGAGGTTCTAACCTTGCAAGGTAGGATGAGAGGGTAGTCATTTTTATTTTGTCTAATTGATTTTCGCAATGTTGCATCCAGTCACATGATGTGCTAGTATGTTGGGTCGTTATGTTGTCTATTGCCTAGATTGCATGTATTGTGTTCGTCGTCGAGTTGTGTTGATTGATTGTTTCCATTGTTACCTCCTGCCTTAGAAAAAAAAAATTGCACTTTTTATGCGTCGCATGTTGTCATAACAACGAGGGTCGTTACAAGTAGTGAAAGTAGTTTTTATAGTGATAGAGAAGAAAATATATTTATGGGTATTAAGAAAAATATTGATGAAGCCAAAGCGATAGAAACAATAGACTTAAAAGAAGAGGAAAATGTTGAAATAGGTGGGGAAGTGGATATTGAAGAAGAAATCGTGTTTTCCTTAAGAGAAATAACAAAGATTAGGAAAAAGAATTTGAAACAAAAGGACCAGTTGAAAAAATATGAAGTAGAGGATTGTGATTCAAAATCCAAATTGTCATAAATCCTTGAAGAAACAAAAAATAATATTATGAACCCAAAGGTTAAAATAGAATAAGAAAGAAGGATGGAAGAAGTGGTGAGAAACCAACTGAAGAAAAAGGAAGAAAAATGTGAAGAGCTAGAATATAAAATTGTTTCCTTAAGAAAGGAATTGGAGAAAACAACTATTAAGTTGAATAGAAGCTTGAAGTTTGAAAAGAGTAATGAAATATTAGATGATATCATCAATTTTCAAAGGTATCCATTCATTAAGACCGGTCTTTGATGTGATGTTGATGTTTCCTTCCTGCCTACACCCAACATTTCTACAACTAGGGAATTTTTATTTGTTGTAGGTGGAGTTCAGATTGGTTTTCCAGAAACGAAACCTACTATTGATTGTGTTGAACATATTGATGAGTTTCTTGTTCCTCACATGATATAATTTGAGCATGATGTGACAAATGGAATTGTTGTTGATATGTCATCTTGTTCTATTCCTGTAAGTGAACCTGACCCTGAGCTTACTTCCTCTGATCAAACAACATAAAATATGTTCCCTATCATCATCCTCACCATAAAAATAGAAGGAATGTCAATCATGACTTCAGAGCTTTTACATAAGAGATGTGAAAGATAGAATTGTGGACTAGTGTTGACTACCGTGATAGATTAGGGTTGGATTGATGGATGGCCATGGAATCATTTGACCATATTTTTGAGGACTTCATATCATTGTGTATCATCAATTGTATAGTTTTGCAACATTCCTCTTACTTACTAATAATTTACTTGGATGTGGTGGACCAAGGATCGACCAAACATGATAGTTGACTGAGTACTCGTTGACTGTATTTAGATTGGGTTTTCCATGGACTAGAATTTTCGACGATAACTATTGTTGTTTATTATTTATCCCTCAAGGAGGGGAATACTTGAAGTTGTTGATATGAAAACCCAACTGATGTCTTCTTGTTGACTCGATTGTTTCTTGTTGAATCGAATTGGATTTGATGAGTTGGATTGAACCATCTTCAACTATTGTTGGAGATGTACTACTACTTATGTTGGATACAAAGACTTTCTAGATTGACAGAGGCACATTATCTTCCATTTTTGGTGATAATGTTCAAACTTCTTCAGGAGTGTTGGTTTATCATTTTTGAGTGATTTTTGCAGTGAAAACAAATTAAGGGACATGAAATTGGGAGTAATATCCATCTCATAACTAAGTGTTTAAGGATAATCACAAGATCAAGGGGAGCATCCATTTTACATTGATTTCAAAGGGCGGAGATTGCTGGAATTATTGTCATTCATGTCAAAAGATTAATGCTGTCATTAACGTCATATTACAACACTACAATACACACAATATTTCCAATATTGATGTGTGTGTGTTTTAAATTATATTAAGTTAAAAAAGGGGAGATTGTGAAAAATTAAAAAGTGAAATGGTGGTTTCAAACCCATGGGTTTTGGTATTTTCCCACAGTATTTGGAAAAATAAAAAGGGGGAATTGATTATTTAATTAATGGACATGTCCCTTCATGAAGGGTTATGAAAAAATATAAAAAGAAAAATTATAGAGAGAAAGTGTGAGTGTCAAAAATCGATGAGTAAAGTTCGAATATGATTCCAAAAGGGAATATTTGTAAAATCGGGTTTAGACCATCTTGGAATTTTCACAATAAATTATGTTCTGGAACGTTTCAAACTTTGAAATTTTGAAGAGATAGAGGAGAGACCTCATGTTACATGTGGTAATCATTTCAGATGTTTTTTACTACAATTTCAGAGATATTCCCTGTGGAAGTTGTGGCTCCACAATTATCCTAAAATTAGTTTCAAACCTGTCAACTTGTAATTTTCGCTATAACTTCTTTTGTGGGACTCTTCAGGCTATGAGTTTTTCACAAAATAGAGTAGACATATTGAAGTGTCACAGGTAATAATTTTAAATGTTGGTTCCTTGTACTTTCTGAGATATGTTCTGTGGAATTTAGGGTTTATAAATGGTCCTGAGATTAGTTTAAAATATGCCAGTTCGACATTTTCACTATAACTTCTTTTCCATGATTCTTCAGACTGTGAAAATTTCAAATAAAAAAGGAGACATACATAAGTACATCAGGTAAAATTTTTACATGTTGGTTTGCTATACTTTCTGATATATGCTCTGTGGAATTTAGGGTTTTTGAATGGTCATGAGATCAATTTGAAACAGGTCAGTTTGGAATTTTCACTATAACTTCTTGTATGGGACTCTTTAGACTATGAATGTTTTATAGAACAAAGGAGACATATAAAAGCACCTTAGGTAAAAAAATCATATGTTGGTTCAATGTACCTTTTGAGATATGCTCTATGGAAGTTAGGGTTTCAGAATGGTCCCAAGATTAGTTTCAAATAAGTAAGTTTGGGATTTTCAATATACCTTCATTTCTGGGACTCTCCAGACTCTAAAAATTTCAAAGAATTGAGGAGACAAAAAAGTACGTAAGGTAAAAATTTCATATGTTGGTTCACTATACTTTATGATATATACTCAGTGGAAATTAAGGCTTCTTAATGGTATTACTATGAGTTTAAAAAAAGTGACTTTGGCATTTTCACCATAACTTATTTTTTGGGACTCTTCATTCTGTGAAAATTTCAGAGAATGGAAGAGACATGAAGAAGTACCTCAGGTGAAAATTTTATTTTCAGATTCATAAAATCAGATACACGAAAATGTTGAGGAAAAGGTACGAGGAACCTCACTCCAACATTTTCAAATCTTACTAGGATAGGTTAATATAGTTGGGATTATCAACCGGGGTTTATATCCCAAGACACAATTATCAATTGATTCTCGAGAAATAAGTACAAAGAATCAATGTTATCTTTTACAATTAAATAGTGCAAAAGAAGAGAGTGAAAAATGTATATGTATTGTGTTTTTATGATTAAGCAACGAATGAAATTCAAATATGAAAATAGTATTAGAAATACACATGTGAGACAGAAATCAACAAAGTGATTTTATTAATTTCATTCTGAATTACAATCATACCCCCTTTTCAAATCCCTATGAGGATATGGACCAAGATCAGATTTAGAGATCGTTGATGGGAACCATACAAAAAGACTTTGACAACAAGAGAGGATTGAGACTAGAATTATGGATCAACTTATCCATGAAAATATCATTGTCTGACTCTGCAAAATATTCCCTATCAGTAACGAAATCTAATTCATATACAAATCATAATACAAATACTATCAAGATCATATAATAAACCTTTCACAAATAATCTGTTGAAATATATATCTCAATCCTTGAATCCTATAATCTTCAATAAGACCTTGATGCCAACAAGAGGGTTAATACTCAAAGATAACTCAAAATGAATGAAATTAAGTAATCTCATAAGAATAAGAGAAGAACTTATAACAGAAAAATATTCATTGTTCTCTCTCTTTTTGTCCCCTTCCTTTAATAAGCTTTTATCTTCCTCAAAAGAAGTTGTGGTAGTTTAAACCCACCATTAGTTAAGTCATACTAGACTTAATTCTAGTTGTGGAATAATAATAATAATAATAATAATAATAAAGGGTTTATTAAATAATAACTAATAGGTGGGAACCTAAAATATTTTAAATCCTTTTAATCTTGATTCCATCCTTGTTTCTCCATAATTTATTTTCAAAATAAATCATGCCACCACATAAATACACACATAAATAATCACTTCAATATTACCTATTGTCTCCTCAAAATTATCCACACACACACACACATATATATAAATGTATTTTTCCACCACAAAAATAAGTAAGACTTGTTGTCCAAAAATGAAGATAATAGTACGATGTTGTTTGAAAATAACTCAAACATAAAGCATTATTCAAAAATAATCAAAATACATATTTACTATGAGAATTAGTATGTTTCTTCCCACTGTTTGCTTCCTTTTTTGTTCTTTTTGTGGAGATGATCTTCTCATTTCTTGGATAATTGGATACATGAGGATGAAATTCACTAAGAGATGGAGATTGTTCATTATTTTGCTGGGCATGAGAGGTAACTGAATGGGAGGAGTTTACTTGGCGTGATTTATAACCTTTTTACATATTGTTTACAAAGGTTCATAGATGGTTGTCTTCAATTTTTTTCTTGGATGTGAGGACTGAGTAGTAGATGGAATATCATCAATTTTTTGGGCATGATGGTTATGTGGAGGTGGAGAAAATCGTAATGCAACTGTAGGCCAACAATGATTATCAACTATAGGTTGGTTGATAATGCCTTTCAAGCCATCATTAGCAAGGACCTCTGGTTGGAGTCATACATAAGGTGGAACATGGACACCTGAAAGATTCTTATGAGGTTGGTAAGGGGATATCTATGGTCTAGGATGTGGTTGGAATACTCATTGAACCACCAGGTTGAAGAAACTAACTTGAAATAGTTGGTTCAACTCTTGAGGTTCAACATCAAAGTGAATGGAAAATATGGGTCTCCTATTACCCCTTTGCCAAAAATTATTTCTACCCATGCCTCTTCCATTTCTGCCTCTTCCAAAGAAACTCATTTTCTACAATCAATCTTAGATCAGAATATAGAACAATAAATACTAATCAAGCATCAATTAACTTTTTCTAACGATAAACTCAAAACATTGTCTCTCATTATTTAACACACAATCATGCAAGCCATTAATCCACTTCTCTATATACAATAATCACAATCATTGTACCAATTAAAATCCACATTTGTCATTATCTAGAAAAGGGATATTCGATGGAATTAAGGGATGTGATTTGGATTTATAATGAATGAAAAGTGTTATTTATGAAAAGGAAATGAATGATTATTTTTCTAAATAAAACTCATTATTAACTCAACCATTTAAATAATCACGTCATCTTCATAATCAGGTGTAAGTCTTGTTAATAATGTTCACTATTCTAATTCGAAATTTCCTTTTCGAATTACATATTTTTTGTAAAATCGTATTTCTTTTGTAACAGAACAAGGAAAAATAAAATGATTTTGGGAAAAATTGAGGGCTTTATAATTTGAGTAAAATGAAATCATGAAGGGAAGTGATAAAAATCAATGTTATTTCCACATACAAATATCATCCATCAAGCATCATCAAATGTGATCAATTCAAACCTCCAAATAAAATTATGTATTTGTCTTTTGTATTTTTGAGAGTTAATTTCACTAAAATATATCAACAATAGTTTGAAAACTCTTTTTATAATTTCCAATAGAGAGAATCATATTTAAATTTTCAAAATTTATCTATTTGAACCTTATTTTTCAAAATAGTATAACCATAATAAAAAAATGAATCCATCCCAAGGAACAAAAATATTTCCATTTCTATGTTGATAATATATCTTCCATATATATTGCCAACTACTAGAACTGTGTTTTATCAAAGAGTGGCTTCTCTTTTAAAAATATTTTAAAAAATGAGACTTGAAGTCAATATGCCAACCAATCAACTTAACACACAGGATTTTCATTTGCAACCAACACCTCCAACAAGAAATTTGAAATGATGATAAATTCATGGAGACTGAAGGTAGGGTTTAAATTTCTGGAAATATATTCTTGAATTCCAAAGAAAGAAGGTCGAGATAGGAGTGAAAGTCAAAACCCTAGGTTTCAAAATTCTTCAAAGTCATAACACTATAAATCAAAATATTCTAGTGGATTGGGCCAATATGGGGTGTGAAATATGTGTGAGAATTTAATTGAAATATACCCATATGCCCCAACCATTATTACAATAAATTAAATTGGTATTACAATGAGCCTTAAAAAAATGTTATCATTTTTTCTAGAACAAGATACAGAGACAGTCAAGATGAGAAGGATGCAAACTTCCATTTTATTTTGTTTTGAGAAAAAATCCATAATCATAACAAGAAACCCGTGGTTCCTAATAATAGGCTATATCCATGAAAATCCAAATGAAAACAATAGTAATGAAACTCTTTTTCTCATTCCAAAATATCTTATTCCTTTTAAACTTGACTATATAAGTTTTAATGCAAAACCTAGGTCGAGAGTTCTCCCTAATGATCTTATTTTTCGTATCAACTTCAAAACAAATAATTTATCATACATAACATCAAAATCCAACAGAGACTCATTCTCATAACAAACAGACTACATGCAAACAACTTGAGCCAATATTCAAAATTTATTAGAACAAAGCAAGACATTGATGTGAGATAAGTCGAAAATGTCCATAATTGTCACAGTGATATAAATAACCATGAGAGACAAGCCCAATATTAGTATCCAACCACCACAACCTTATAAGCTACAAACCCTTGACCAACAACAATAGGCCATTTCCAACAAGCAATAATGAAAAAGGTGGTATCCTCAGAAGGGAAAACCAACACTATTGCATTAACTATCCATCAACTCATGTTGCCTCAACATTGATCATGACTCACCAACCTTTCACGATATCCAACCAACATTTACACTGTGGAAATCACTTAGTCTCCAACTCGAACTCCAAATCGAGCCTTGGTACTATGTGTCAAGCCCACAACCATATCAAAGAAATATACCACTTTCATAACTATTTTAAATGTTCACCGCTTATATATCATCCATATAAACTTACCAACCAAGCGATGTGAAGTATGATACCCATAAAATATATGAATTTAAATCTATGTCGAGTTCATTCACACTTTACATATGAAAACCTTGTATGATATCATATATGATATATGTATGCATGGAATAAAGTTTACCACCCTTTTTAAAAAAGTTATTCCACAAGCCCAAATCATTATCATTAAACTTTAAAACTTGTAATCATAAGTGTAATAACTCTGAAACAAAAAGGATTTCACTCTTTTCCTTTATTTCAATCATGGTGACAACATATTTAATGAAATATGAGCATAAGGAGTCTTGTAAATTACATATGAAAAGAATAAAACACCACATTGTATTTTAATTTAATCAATTGTTTGTAGGTCACATTTCTTTCTTAAAAAAAAACAAGGAGCGAAATCAACTTAATGCAACTTCTCTAAGGGGTCCCACCTACTAGTTAGATAATACAGTAATAGAAATAGTATAATCCATTGAAATATTTTGCAGGTAGGATTCCTTTTGTGCAATATTTTGCATAAACAACTGGTTTCTTCACAAGGAAATATTCTTGTATCATATTAGAACTCATGAACTCTAGTTTTGATGAAATCAGTAGGGTTGAATAATAATAAGTGATTAAAATAGACCAAGAATGGAAAGTTATACAATAGGGGGAGATCAAATGAAAATCAAAATGATATATGAAATGGGATTTCATGGAGAAAATTATGAAAAGTGATATATCTGAGGGGGTTTGGTCCTGTATTTATGACTAGAAAAGTAACAATATCATTTTCTTGGATTAAACTTCAAACTTGCTGCAAATTTTATACCATCATATGATATGCTCTTATTTAAAATGGAATGAAGGGTAGAAAGGGAAAGGAGAAAAATGGAGAGTCATGGCCATCAAGTTAGTATAAAATATTTTAATTGAAGGTACAAGAAATGTCTCATCAACATTTAAAGAAAAGAGAATCATAATACCTATGTTGTGTGTTTAAATTCTAAAGTAACTGACAACAAGTGTAGAAAATGATCTATCTAATGACTTGTCTAATCCAACTGATTCTTCCTCATTAAGGGTTCAAAGCTAGAAAATGAAAATAAAATTGATAAAATAAAAAAACAAAAGTACTCAAAGTAAACAAGCAAGTATGTACAAAAGTATCTAAAAAACACTCAATCAATAATAAATTTAGTTCTACATAGTGGTTGAGATGTGAACCATTAGTACTATAGGAAAATAATCGCTCATCCATATCATTTAACAAGTATGAGTTGGTATCGAGGACATAAGCGATTTTAAATGGACCTATCCATAATTTATGGAATTTTGAGTGTCTTCCTTTTTCAGCATGAGCAAAATCCGAAAGTAACACTTTCTCATCAACCTTGAAATCAATGGATTTTGTCTTTTTATTAGAATATTTTTTTATTGTTTGTTTCCTTCTTTTAAAATTATATAGAGCATGACCTCTTTGTTCTTATAAAGCATGCAAGGCATTCATTCTTTGAGAAATATTAGTAGAATTCAATTCTTCATTTTGCAACACCAAACGTAGGGAGGCAAGTTCTATTTCAATGAGCATAATATCCTCCTGACCATCCAACAACTAAAATGGGGTAAATCATGTACTAGACTTAGTATTAGTAAAATATTCCCAAATCGCATATGTGATGAATGTGTGATATTGGTAGGGCTTATCTTCTATAATTATTTCCAAGTTTTTTATCAAATTCTTGTTAGTTCACTCAACTTGCCCATTTCCTTGAGGATAATAGGTAGAGGAGGTAAAGTGTTTAACATCAAATTTATTAAGAAACTGAGTTAGCTTTACAAACATGAAAGTTGGTTTGTTATCTGAAATGATTTCCATGGGAAGACCAAATAGAGAAAAGATATTGGATTCTAAAAAAGAAATAACATATTTATCTTGAGCATGCCTAAGAGGTACAACTTCAACCCACTTTGCGAAGTAATATGTAGTTGTCAATATATTAACATGTCCTCCAGAAGATGGTGGGTTAATATGACCGATAAAATACAACCCCCATTTAGAAAACATAATTTAATCTAGAAGAACAGGTTGTAAAGGCATGGAAGAGAAGTGTTTTGTACTAGCAAACTTTTGTCATTTATCATAGGCCCTCGTGAATTGATAGGAATATCTAAAAATATATGGCCAGTAATAACTAGTTTTGATGATTTTAAGAGCAGTGGCTTTAGAAGCAAAATGAACACCAATATGAAAAATAGAGGCCACTTATCTATGAATCTCATTTAATACCCTTTGAGTTGTGTTATCATCAATACATCGCAACAACATCCCATCAGCATAATTTCTAAACAAAGAGTCTCCTATAATGAGATACTTAGAAGCTTTAAGGCAAATACTCCTTCGTTGATGAGAATTGAAATGATCTGGACTCCTTTGAAATTGTAAGTAATGTATGATACCTTTATTCCATGGGTGTTCAAATAAAGCGACATTTTGGCTTTCAACATAAAAAAATGCTGACAACAGACTATCTTCATCTTCAAAAAATTCATTTGGTTCAATATGTTGAGCTAAATGAAGGGAGAAGTCACATTCCTTAATCATTTTGGATGTCATGATCATTAAATCATGCTTCTATAATTTTTCAAGACAGTGTGCAAGTTTCTTTGAAAGACAATTTTGTGAAAGAAGAAACTTAACAACAAGCAAAGAGACTTTTATCTACGTGTGCTTACCTATAATAAAATGGAGAAATTTCTCTATATATTTAACAAGAGGGAAAGAATTCTTTTCAATATAAGAATATTTAAATTCATCATTTGACAAAATTTGACTCAAGTAAGATACATCATTTTCATTATTTGGATCATCATTTTGCAGAAGAATAGAAAAAATTGCTTCTTCTATAGAGTTTGTAGATATAATAAAGTCTTTTTCAAAATTCAGTTTTGCTAAAACCAGTGTGGAACTGATTTATTTATTGATTCTTATGAAATCCTTTTTGACATCATATACCCAAGAGAAAGGATGATCCTTCTTAGTAGATTATGAATTGTTTTAACAATGACAGCAAAATCAGAAACAAACCTTCACACAAAATTTATAGTGCCCATAAAATCTTCAAATTATTTCTTGGATGTAGGGGCTGGAAGATTTAAGATAAAAACAACCCTCTCAGGATCAATTCTTATTCCTAAATGAGAAAAAATATGACCAAGAAGTTTACCTAGAGTGACATCGAAAATAGACATCAAAGGATTCAAAGAAATGCTGAATTTTCTACATCACATGAAGAATTTTCGAAGATGACTAAAATGACTTGATCATGTCTTAGAATAAACTGTTAAATCATCAAGATAAACTTGAATTATATTGCCAATAAGATCATCGAAATATAATTGCATAGCTCTTTGAAAAGTAACACTTACATTGTAAAATCCAAAATGCATGTATTCATAAGAAAAGGTGCTCCAGTGGGTTGTAAATGTAGTTTTATATTTATCAGTCCTTTTTAAATTTGATTTGATTATATCTAGAAAAACCATCAAGTAAGGACATTATCTTATATCATGCAACCTGTTGTAAGATCATTTCCATGTTAGGCAGTGGAAATTTGTCTTTAACACTTTCTCTATTTAACGCATGAAAATCGACACAAAGCCTAATCTGACATGTTTTATTTCAGACAGGAAAAATATGTGATACCCATTAAAAATACTTAACCAGAAATATTGTGTGAGAATTTAGAAGTTTTTCAACTTATTTTCAGATTGTAGCTTCAATAACAAGATTCATAGGTCTTTGTTTTTTCCTAACTAGATTTTCCCCTTCCTTAATGGGAATGGTATGTTGTATAACATTTGGACAAAAACCACGAAGATCCTCATAATACCATGAAACAACATCATGAAATTCTTGGAACAAGTCCATGAATTTATTTTTTTCTTGATCAGAACATTGAAAACCTATCTTGATGGTCTTTAGGGACTCGGGGGTTCCAATGTTCAAAGGGATGGTATCCCCAACCTTTCTTTTAGACTCCCCTTCTTTATTAATTTCCTTATTGCCTACATCACTCATCGAGAATGAACTCTCAAGAGGAGTCAAACCTTTAGGAAGTTTATCATTTTCAAGGGAAATTGTTTCCTTAGGCTTATAAGGTTCATTATGTAAGAAGGCACAGATGCCTTCATTGTCTGGAAAAACTTACCAAGATTCTATGTTATCGAGGAGATGAGGTCAATAGAGAGACAAGTGTTGATTAAGGTTGGTTGTCATTGATGTAAACCATTGGAAAAATCCCCTCAAAACAAAGGTTTGGATAATGGAACCAAGATTGTTTGATGTAAAGATGACTCATTATTGTCTTGTCATGGTTGATAAGAAGCAAAGATGGATGAACTCCAAAGTGGTCCCCTTATGGTGAAATCCCTCACGGGAAGACAATTTGCAAAGTAAGAGAACCCATGATTAATTGTGGAATAATGAGATGAAGGACAATGAATTTGTCAGGGAAACTATCCTAGATGGATAGTTCTTGTCATTCCATTTCAAGTGGTATGTGGAACATCACATAACTCCTCACGGTTAGAGAGTTATGGCCATGAGAAGTTGGAGACCCTAGGTTTGGGTAATGAACCCAAGTTTGTTTGATGGATAACACTATGAGTTATGGTATATTTTTAGATAATACTATTCTATATGGATAGTACATGTCATTCCATTTATGGTGGTATGTGGAATGTCACATAACTACTCACGGTTTGAGAGTTATGGACTTACGAAGTTGGAGGACCCTAATATTGTTGGGTATGTGTTATATTATTTGCATGTGTATGTGTGGGTGTGTCATATATGAAAACTGCATCTGATGATCCCATTTTTTTCTATTTTTAGCGTATTTTTCTATTTTTAGTGGTTTTGTAAATTAATCCAGAATTAAGGGATTAGGGTTTTGGTATCTATGGAATACATACAAAAATTGTATATATATTGTATGGTGAATGGTGAAATTTGATATAATGAATATAAGAAAGGTTTTCCCAGTTGAGGGTTTCCAGTATAAAATCTTTATGTACTTTGTGTATGAGCCATTGATTAAATTCTATTTTTCTTAAGAATCTATATGTAATGCTTTACTTCATAGGTTTAAAACTTAGATGTGGTATTAGAGCTCATTTTTGGCTTCAAAAGGATGCCTTTGTTGTTGAGGGTTTGGCTCGGTCTTGATAGATCAAGTTTATATTGGGTTTGTGATAAACCTGGGATTAGTGGGAGCTTTTGCAGTGGATATTCGAGTATATAAAGAGGAATAACAAGCTCATCTAGAATTGAGATAGATAATTTCAATGGTAAAAACTTTGAGCTATGGAAGATCAAGATGGAGGACCTTCTTTTAGACAAATAACAATGGATTGTTATGGATCCTGGTACACAGCCTACTGGTGCACCATCTACTAGAACACTGGCTACTGGTACACAACCTACTAGTACACAAACTACTAGTACACCGACTACTGGTATGTCGAAGGAAGATTGGAAGAAGTTGGATAGAAGAGAAAAGAGTATTGTTTGACTCTGCCTGGAAGTTTCGGTTTTTTTGAATGTCTCGGGAGAATCTACAGCCAAGGAACTATGGGATAAGTTGGGGAATTTGTATCAATCAATATCCCTGGTAAACAAGATGTTTCTTCAAAAGAAGTTGTATCATATTAGGATGGAAGATGGAGATTATGTGACAGAACATCTAAATTCCTTTAATACTCTAGTAAGTCAACTTGTCTCTGTTAATATTACGATTGCAAAAGAAGATAAGTGTATTACATTGTTATGTTCTTTGCTAGAATCTTGTTATAATCTGGTTGTATCAATTGGTAGTACCACTCAATCTACATTGAAGTATGAGGATGTAGTTTCATCCTTGTTATCTGAAGGATGAGGCGGAAAATCATGGATGGTCATAGCACAAATGATTTATTTGTAAGAGGTCATACCCAAGACAAGAATCCTAGTAAGTCTTTAGGGGGGAGATGTAAATCTTTATGTATATCTAAGTCTCTAGGAAAATCTTTGAGGAAATGTTGGATGTGTGGTAAAACAGGGCATTATAAGAAAGATTGCAAGTCTAAGAAGGTTGAAAAACCAAAGGGATTTGAGAATACCTCTTCCATAGAGGCAAAAACCTCCACTGAAGAAGGAGGTTATGTTTACCTAGCATATACAAGTACACATGAAGACCGTGATGTATGGTTGATCGAATCAAGTGAATCATACCATATGACTCCTCACAGGGATTGGTTCTATGAATATGAAAAATATGATGGTGGTGATGTATTCCTAGGAGATGACTTGAAAACAAAAATCTTGGGATGTGGAAGGGTTAAGTTGGTGCTAAAATATTGAAGGATTAGAACACTCCCTGGGGTTCTGCACATTCCAAAACTAGCTAGGAGCCTAATATCTATAAGAGATATGGATGATGCAAGAGTGGATACTGTATTTGGAAAGACCACTTGTAAGATGGTACGAGGAGCATTGGTGTTGATGAGGGGAGTTCAGTGTGGAACTCTGTACAAGTTGTTGGGAAGCACTTATACTAATGGGTGTAACAGTTCTGTTGTCCCTAAATAGAGAAATAAATAAGACAAGACCAATATTGTCCCTGGAAAGAAGACCATGTTGTGGCATCAAATATTGGGATATATTGGAGAAAAGGGACTTTGAACACTACGCGGTAAATGTATGGTTGAAGGTATGTCTAATTGCACTCTGAATTTTGATTTCTATGAACATTGCATATATGGTAAACATAATCGAGTAAGATTCCCATATGGTGCTACAAGAGCAAAGGGGATATTAGAGTTGATACACAGTGATGTGTTTGGACCTGTTCCTGTTCCATCCCTAGGTAAATCTGCGTATTATGTTTCATTCATATATGATTTTTCAAGGAACACATGGACTTATTTTCTTAGAAAGAAATCTGAGGTATTTGATAAATTTAAAGAGCTTAAGGCTCTGGTAGAAAATCATACAAAGAAGAAAATAAAGGTATTGAGAACAGATAATGGTGGAGAATTTTGTGGAAATGAATTCAGAGAATTTTGTAAGAAGTGTGGTATAGAAGCGAAGAAGACTACTCCATACACTCCTCAGCAGGATGGAGTTACATAAAGGATGAACAAGACACTGATGGAAAAATCAAGGAGCATGCTCAGTGGTGCCAGGTTAGGATAAGAATTATGGGCAAAGGCAGTGTGTATAGCATGTTACCTGGTCAATCGATCGCCTTCATCAGCGTTGGATGATAAAACTCCACACGAGGTATGGGATGGAAATAAGCCCTCTCTTCAACATATTAGAGTGTTTGGTTGTGATGCTTATGTACATGTTCCAAAGGAAAATAGGAGTAAGCTGGATAAAAGGGTTGAAAAGTGTATCTTTATGTTAAATTTTTAATTAAAATAATGTACCAAGGCAAGTGTTTCTCTTCCCTAGGCGCCTAAGGGGAGAAATTGCCGAAATTGGGTCTTAGTCAAATTAATTTGTGAGATGC
>JZKD02S2247245.1:479368-491842 GCA_000966675.3 Picea glauca
ATGAGGTGTATAGTTGATGATGTTGGTACATATTGATGAGTCATAGTTGATGAGAAGTTGACACATGATTGGTACATACTTGGTACATGGTTGGATGCACTTGTTTATGGTATAGTTTGATTATAGGTTATTTGGTATAGGTTGGTGCATGGTTGATGCACTTGTTTATGGTGTAGGTTGATTACAGGTTGAGGTACAGGTTGATGCATGGTTCAGATTTATTGGTACAAGTTTGCAGTGGTATATCTCACAGTGACAGGTTTACAGTGGTTCCATCATTCTACTTCTACTTTAGGGAGGTTGGATGGGGCAAGGGTAGGTGGTTATAGCCACCTTCTGGTTGTAGCTGGAGAACATAGGGGATTGTAGACTCCTTCTGGTTGTAGCCAGAGAATTGAGGAGTTGGAGCTTCCCTCAAGTTGTAGCCTAAGAAACTAGGGGGTTGGAGCCTCCTTCTAGTTGCAGCTGGAAAACAAAGGAAGTTGGTGCTTCCAATGAATATAATTCTTCAAGACATATAAGAAAAATCATTCCGTGGTTTTCTCCGGATTTGGGTTTCCACATAAAACATTGGTGTATTGTGTATGTGTGTTCATTTGTTCATTTCTTATTTACTCTGCAGTTATTGGATGATAATGATTCATTTATATAACACTTGGATTATATGGTTAAAAAGAATTAAATTTCTTTATTACTGATTCACCCCCCCTCTGAGTAATCCAACAAGAAGAACGTACAATATGGCCTCTGTGGTAAAATGTTCCTTGTAGGAGAAGATGCAAAAAAAACTAACCTATCATCCATAGAATTAAGTTATCTTTTCACATGAGTGATGTTAAAAGACATTATATTTGATATTAATGCCCACACAGCCTGGGTGT
Source organism: Picea glauca (assembly GCA_000966675.3). Classification (NCBI taxonomy): domain Eukaryota; kingdom Viridiplantae; phylum Streptophyta; class Pinopsida; order Pinales; family Pinaceae; genus Picea; species Picea glauca. The sequence goes on from JZKD02S2247245.1 coordinate 480,250, forward strand.
ATCACTTCAGTAACTTAGTGTTGGGCTTATATGTATTCCTGACTAACTTTATAACAAGTTTAGAATCACCAAAAACAATAATATGAACACATCCAATGTTATAAGTGTTTTTGATGCCAAGTAATTAGGATTCAAACTCAGTGACATTGTTTTGTACAAGAAAATTCTAATCTATAGGAGAAATTATGAATTTTTCCTATAGGTGAGTATAATATAATACCTACTCCATTTCCTTCATTTCAACATGCATCATCAAAGTGAATATGCGACATACCATCATCATACAATTGGTTGAATATGCATGTCATCTTCATCAACAAATATTGAATAGACACCCATGTCTTCTTCAACATAGTTTACATTAGGTTGAGGAACAATTTCAATATAAGGATAAATCCTTCCTTTCCTTAGTACAATAATATTATTTCCATTCTTACGTATGGATAAATGTGAGCCATATAGAGAAAGGCAACCACCAGTTAAGGCTTGCTATTCTCTACCCAAAATGATTGATTATTTACTTACATGCATATCAATTACCTATATATTTAGGGTGGTTCTTATTTCAGAATGAATGCATAGTACTAGAGTTACATATTTTATTTCACCTATGGGATACCTTTGTTGATTATTACAGGAGAGCATACTCCTTTAATTTTTTTTTGTATAGGAAATACCTAACTCTTCCATAAAAATATTTCACATAACACTCGAACCAGATCCACCATCTATGAGGCAAAAATGAGTTATTTTAAACATAATATTTTTAGAAACATAAAATGGAGTATATTTTACAGGGTTCTTAAAGTTACTTACAACTATTTTTGTTTACATTTGATTCATCTTCCTTGGGATTTTCAGCCAAATTATCTATTGTGGAAATTTTACCTTCCATAAAAAATTTAATATGTTGTTATTGTTCTGGGATGACAACCATGCCAAAAGGATAATCATCTTCTTTAATATTATCCAATTTAATGAGAATATTATATTTGGAGGAAGGAAAATAATAAAACGTCCCTTGACTATTTAGAGTCTTGGTAGTCTAGGAGTTACTACCTTGGGATGATGTGCTTAGGGATGAAGTAGTGCAAGGAGGATCAAATTTGTTCTGATTGGGGTAAGATTTATTTATGGTATTAACTACCATAACATCATCTGGTTGAGCCCAATCCAAAAAAAAATAACATCTTCATGCTTCTTACCGAAGATTGTGTCCCTGGCATTCTTTTTAACCTCACAAGTTCTTTCATCATCATTTTCTTCACAAACATTATACTAGGCATGATACATTATATCCTTTGGTTGAAATTGGTTATCATTTGGACTTGTAAAAGATGACTAAGAAGAAGTTTTATCAAGAGAAGAATAGGAGGCGATTCCTTTCCTTTCATAAGAAATCATTTGGTTATTCATATACTGCATATGCTGCAAGAATGCAAACATATCGGTTTGTTTGACATAGTCTCCCTTACGAAGACTAGTTCTTTCTAACTTCTCTTAGTACTCAAGACAATTTTGAAGTGCATATATGAGATTATATATATCCTTTTCTTCCAATCTATGACGATAGGAAGAGAGTAATGTATTGTAATAATGCAATAAATAAGCCTGGTTCTAGGGGATGATCAATTCAAGAATTTGATTATACAACTTAGTGAAATGAATATTGAATGATTTGATAGTTTAATTGTTTTTATAAGTAATATTATTATTTTCCTTTAGTTGATTATATGGTATTTTAGGTTGTCCATATGTGGATTTAAACCAATAGACCAATTCTTCCCATGTAGAAAATATTTTGGGGGCAAGTCAAAAAAATCTACAATAGCCTTCCCTTCAAGTGAGTTGAAAAATAATCACATGCAAGTATCATTGTTATTTTCCCCTATTGTAGCACACATTGGAAAAGGATACCAAGTGTTCCTTTGTTGTAATAGTTCCATTTCCCGAAATCTTAGGAAAATGATCCTTAAACTTTGGGAGGGGTTAGAAATCTGGCATAATATTCATGGGAGAAGATACGTGCCATGGGGTGGTGATAGCATCTCCTTCGAATTGAAATAAGACATAATGTTTAATGGATTTTTCCAGATTAGTTGTAGATTGAATTGGAATTTTATGGCTATAAATACTTCTGATTATAGATGACGCTGAAGGATGTGAAGAGGAGGAACCTTCGGTACCACTACCGCCACCAAAATATGTCATATTTAAAGTGAAGGAAATTACATGTAGAGTGGAACTAGTTGAATTAGATAAATTATGACGAAGATAAGTTTTATGGATTTGTATGAAAACCTTTCTCCTTCCTATTTCATATATAGGAAAATTCTTAGGTGACAACCCTCTTGTTCTTTGAGAAATATGAGATCTAGAGGACATGTGAAAAATGTTTCAATGAGGAGGCTGATTTCTAGATTGCCTTTGTTGGGCTTCTCATTGTTCACATATTCTAATATCTTCAAAAATGACTCCCCAAGTACGGTGGAGTTCAACACAAGTGCTAGAAGTATCTAAAATGGTATTGAATAAGGTCAAATAAATGTTAGTTTTATCATCAATACCATCACCAATATTTGAATGTCTAGTAACAAGTACAGTCCTGGAATTAATCAATTAAAACCAAAATAAGAATAGGAAACAAAATAAATTAATTACAGAAATAAAGGACAATAACCAGACAGATATGGAAAGATCTCCTTAGTATGGTCTCCAAATAAATGTTGAGTAAAAGTTATGGGGAACCTCACTCTAACATTTTGGAATATTCCTAGTCTAGGGTACGATAGTTGGGATTATCACCCGGGTTTTATAGCCTAAGAAAAATTTATCAATTGATTCTCAAGAAATAAGTACAAGGAATCCATGTTGTCTTTTATAATTAAACAGTGCAAAAGAAGAGAGTGAAAAATGTATATGTACTGTGTTTTTATGATTAAGCAAAAAATTAAATTCAAATCTAAAAATAATATAAAAAAATACACATGTGAGACAAAAATCAGTAAAGTGATTTCATTAATTTCATTATTAATTACAATCATAACCCCTTTTCAAATCCCTGCGAGGATATGGACCAAGATCAGATTTATAGAGATCTGATGGGTACCATACAAAAATAATCTGACAACAAGAGAGGACTGAGACTAGATGTATGGATCAACTTAGCCATGAAAATATCATTGATTGACTCTGCAAAATATCCCCTATCAGTAATGAAAACTAATGCACATGAAAATCAAACTACATAGACTATCAAGATCATATGATCAACCTTTCACAAATAAGCTGCTGAAATATATATCTCAATCCTTGAATCCTACAATCTTCAATAAGAGCATGCTGTCAACAAGAGGGTTAAGACTCAAAGATAACTCAGAATGAATGAAAGTAAGTAATTTCACAAGAATAAGAGAAAACTTTTTATCATACAATTATTCCTTGTTCTGTCTTTTTGTCCCCTTCCTTTGATCATCTTTTATCTTCCTCAAAAGAAGTTGTGGTAGTTTTAGACTACCATTAGTTAAGTCATAATAGACTTAATATTAGTTAGGGACAAATAATAATAATAATAATAATAATAATAATAATAATAATAATAATAAAGGTTTATTAAATAATAACTAATAGGTGGGACCCCTAAAATCTCTTAAATCCTTTTAAGCTTGAATCCCTCCTTTTTGCTCCATAATTTATTTTCAAAATAAATCATTCCACCACATTAATACACACATAAACAATCACATGAATATTCCATTGTGTCTCCCCAAAATTATCCACACACACACACATATATCAATAAACAAATGTATTTTTCCACCTCAAAACTAAATAAGACTAACTGTCCAAAAATGGAGGTAATAATACCATGATGTCTGAAAATAACCCACACATAACAAATTGTTCAACAATAATCAAAATCTATATTTACTCTGAGAATCAATTTGTTTCTTCCCACGATTTGTTGCGTTTTTTAATATGTTTTTGGAGCTGATCTTTTCATTGTTTGTCCGATTGGATACATGAGGATGAACTTCACTGAGAGTTGGAGACTGATCGTTATTTTGTTTGGCATGAGAGGTAACTAACTCGGAGGAGTCACTAGAGGACTTGGAATGAATGAGAACTTTTTAACCTTTTCTTGACAAAGGTTCAGGGATGGTTTTCTTTAGTTTTTTACTTACATCTGAGGATTGACAAGGAAATGTAATATGATAAATTTATTGGGCATGTTGATTATGTGGAGGAGGAGGTGGCGGAGGAGGAAATGGTGATGACACTGTAGTCCAACAATGATGATGGACTACAAGTTGGTTGGCAATGTCTTTCCAACCATCATTAACATGGACCTATGACTGGAGTGAGACATGAGGTGGAACATGGACACCTGAAATATTGTGATGAGGTTGGTAATGGTATCTCTATGGTACATGATTTTGTTTGAATACTCCTTGAACCACCTGGTTTAAGAACCCAAATTGAAATAGTTGGTTCATCTCTTGAGGGTCAACATCAAAGTGAATGGAAAATTTGGGCCTCTTGTAAGCCCTTTTCCAAAAAGTATTTATGCTCCTACCTCTTCCATTATTATCTCTACTAAAGAAACTCATTGTCTACAAGAAAACTTAGATCAGAATATAGAATAGGAAATACTAATAAACCATCAATTAACTTTGTCTAAAGATGAACTCAAAACATTATCTCTCATTAGTTAACACAAAATAATGCAATCCATTAATCCATTTCTCTGTATACAATAATCATAGTCATTCTTCCAATTAAAATCCACAAGTGTCAGTATCTAGAATAGGGATATTCAATGGAATTATGGGATGTGATCTGGATTTATAATGAACAAAAAGTGTTATTTATAAAAAGGAAATAAATTATTATTGTTCTAAATAAAATTCATTCTTAACCGAGACATTTAAATAATCATGCCATATTCATACTTGTAAGTCTTGTTAATAATTCTCACTGTTCTAATTCAAAACTTCCTTTTCCAATTATCAAGTTTCTATAAAATCATACTTCTTTTGGAACAGAAAATGGAAAAATAAAATGATTTTGGGAAAAATTGAGGGCTTTATAATTTTCACAAAATGAAATTATGAAGGGAAGTGATAACGGTCAATGTTATTTACACATAAAAATATCATCCATCAAACATCAACAAATGTTATGAATTCAAACCTCCAAATAAAACTCTATTTTTCTTTTGTATTTTTGAGAGATAAGTTCACTAAAATATATCAACAACAATATGAAAACTCTTTTTACAATTTCTTGTAGAAAGAATCATATTTAATTTTCGAAATTTATCCATTTGAAAATTATTTTTCAAAATAATATAACCATAATAATAGATTGAATCCATCCCAGGGCAGAAAACTATTCCCATTTTTTTGTTGATAATTATATCTTCCATATATATTTCCAACTACCAGAATTGTGTTTTATCAAAGAGTAGCTTCTCTTTTAAAAATATTTAAAAAAACGAGACTTGAATCCAATATGCCAATTAGTCAACTTCACACACAATAATGTCATTTCCATCCAACACTTCCAATAAAAAATTCAAAATGATGATAAAGTGGTGGAGACTGAAGGTAGGGTTTTAATTTCTAAAAATATAATCTTGAATTCCAAACAAAAGAGGTCAAGATATGAGTGCAAGTTGAAACCCTAGTTTTCAAAATTATTCAAAGTCATAAAAATATAACTTAAAATCAATTGGTGGATTGGGCCAATAGGGGCATGAAATATTTCTGATCAAGTAATTGAAATATACCCATATGACCCAACCATTATTAAAACAAATTGAACTGGTATTACAATAAGCCTTAAAAAAATGTTATCATTTTTCTAGAATGAGATACATAGACAGTCAAGATGAGAAGGCTACAAACTTCCATTTTATTTTGTTTTGAGAAAAAATCCATAACAATAACAGGAAACCCATGATTCATAACAACGTGCCATATCCATGAAAACCCAAATGAAAACAACAATAATGAAACTATTTTTCTCATTCCAAAATATCTTATTCCTTTTAAACTCGATTATATAAATTTCAATGCAAAACCTAGGTCAAGAGTTATCCATAGTGTTGATGGATCTTAAATCCCTTAACTCAACATAAGGAACCAAACCTGCCACCGAGGCCCAATTAGACTCTGCAACATTTAATATGGAATGGTTCTCTAGATATTGTGATCTGGCTAATTTATCGATGGGATTTATGTTTTCTTGTGAGGGCTCTTCCTTCAGTTAAGACGATTCTTTTTCTGGTACTTCTCTTGGGTGGGGATGGTATGAGAGATGCAAGACAATATAAACCAACTTTATAAATAACATGACAAAGTTTTAACTATTGAGAAGAGGTCAAGCTTGGGATAACCCGTTGCTCAAACATGAAGACAAAGATTCTATGCCAAAGGGCCTAGTACTAATACATTAACCAAATGAGCACCCAATTACTATATGAGAAAAATAATTAACAAAAATAAAACACATATGTAATCAAGATTATGGTAAGAAAAATAATTCATCTACCATAACATTCATCACATAACAACACAATGATTTTATCTTCATCATTAAATCAAAGAACATAAAAACATTGCACTAGATAACTTGACAGTAGAATTAATTGCTCTTACTCATTTACTGCATCATTCTTGGAACAGGATAGGAAGTAATTCTTCTCCAACTCCAATCACATACATATGATGAAAATACCTTTTATTTGGTCTAGAAGGACAAGTTCTCAGTTTATAGCAGTCTCAAAATAGTTATTAACAACCAAAAAAAAGAGTTCTTACAACAACCATCGACCCTTGACTAATTGGTTGATGTCCTTATTTATAATATAAAATTCAACCGAAATTAATGACTAAGTACAGTTTAAACCAAACACAAATTTCCACATGGTGTTATCATCTAACAGTTTCTTCAGCAGTCCACCCAAGATGTTTCTTGAAAAGGGTGACTCTTTTCATATTCAGACCAGCTGATAAATAATATTTCACAAGTGTTGGACAATGGAAATCTGTGTTGTTCCATTGGAGCCGCGTATATCCCCCTTATGTCTGTTGCATGCACCTAGTACTTTGTTAGACTGAAGTTCAATTGTTGAAGCATGGTTTGGGATCTGATTGGATGTTCTATGAACTGTTGTACTTGCCCTAGCCTTGCATCGGTTATCTTTGCGAACTCTTCGGTCCAAAGTGAGTCATGTTCAACATTTAACTTGACCACTTTTCTTAGGTCGATAAACTTATCATGGGTGTTGAACTCTGGTAGCTCGATGTACTTCATTATTTTATTGATTTTATCCCTGTTCTTTTGGCATCTGGTCCATTATCCTTGGATTTATTTCTGTGGGTCTTGATACATTTTAGCCCAGTATTCAGTCGATCACTTCATGCGATTGAGATTTATTTTACATACAAGTTGAATGCCATGCTCTTCCTTCTCTCAGCCCTATTGGACTGCCTCAATGTACTCGATCCTTTATACCGCCTGCTACCCTTTCTCATACCATCGATCAATATCCTTACATGTCGTGAATGCCATGAGAGTGTACTCCTGGAATTCGGCTACATTCAAGATTAATACGTCCATTTCCTTCTTGAACTCATTGTAAACTCTACCGAACTCATCTTTCAGATACACAATAGTCTACATAGCACCCTTATAGTATCTGGAAAGATGGTGCAGGTGTTTGAGCTCCTTCAGGGTGTCGGCCAATTTCTTTTCATCCCTTTTGGATCTATCTTGGGTGGCATATGAGATGGATTTTCCTACGCCGATTAGTTCGGATTCACGTGCGTCTTTAGTGTTGATTAAGTTCTCTTACATGGTAATCAATGCAGATTGATCCAAAGTGATCCTTCCCTTTTTTGCAGTCCTTTGAATGATGGAATTCCTCTTTTGATCGTAAGAGATCTCATAGGTGTCTTCTACCTTGTCTATCGGCTCTGGTATCTATTGATCACCCCATGTGAGGTTGTCTCCCAGGCTACCCATGGTGTATACATGTTCAAGAGTGGGTTGTCAAACCTCATTGTTTTGTCTTGTGGGTCTGACCTCTATTTGTCGCTCATTGCGAGTTTGGATATTGGGTGAAATAGAGATTTCGGGTGCATATTTGTTTCTTACTTGTTCGTCGGCTATAGAACTGTCAACTTCCTTTTGTGATGATCCTTTCTCAGTATCCTCTGGGTCAGGTTGATCATTTGGATTTGTTTTGGTTTCCAGATCATCGGGTTCTTTTGTGTCGAGGCCACCTTCGACTTCTATTTCCTTTTGTGAGACCTGCTTGTCTTGAATCTTGGGCTCAGGGGAAGGGATTTTCATGGGACCTTCTTCTTCTTGGACCCACACCGGGGTGTCGCAAGCGAGTTGCAGATGCTCATCGTCATTGTATATATGTATAAGTGTGCTCAAGGGATTAGGTGCTTGTGTTTCTATCGACACTCAACATAACTCTTGTTGAGCTACCCCTCCTTCCAATGGATTGATTGACGATGTTGTAGATTTAGGGTTTCCTAACCCATTAGTGTTATCGGGAACTATGGCACCAAGATCACTTGAATTTGTTGGGACTCTTTGGATCATAGTTGAAATTGCAGGTCTTATGATAAGGTATGGGTCATCTTGCATCTACTTCATTAGTAGTTGAGTTTGTTGGTATAAAAGTATGCCCCTTTCTTATGTAATTTGATATTCAGGGAGATCCCTAATTTGTGTCGGGGATTCCTGATGAGCTCCCATAGCCTCAATGTCTTCTTGGGGATCACTTATTACTTCCTCCAATTCATATGCTACTGATCATGTTGGGTGTCAGCCAATTTCTTGAACTGCCTGCTCCAAATACGTTTCCTGCTCTTTGTAGTTCATATCTTTAGGCCTGGTTCCTCAAGGATCAACCTTCCTGGTCACCACCTCATCCCAGTTTTGAGTGTTTTCAGTGAAAATATCATCTTCGAAATGGTCATGGGTTTAAGGCTAACAACATCATACCTATGACATATGTTGTAGAACAAGGCCCTTGGGATCATGTTTGTGAAATCAACCATTTTGGAACCAAAATTATAATTGACCTAGCCCAATTTTCTTAGCATTTGCGGTTTCCTTGACTTTGGAGAAGCCAATATGAAACCCATAGGTATTAAATATCACTTCTTGTCTTTTACTAAAGTTGTGTTGTATCCTTGTAGGATGGTTTGATAGAAAATTTCCCCTAACACTAGTCGATCGAGAACATAAATGTTTAATAAGTGGGGTGACCCCATGGCACCAAAAACCTTGATGTAGGTTTCTCTTTCATCTAAATACCAGTGACCGATTTTGGATATAACATTCTTTGCTTCATCTGAGAGCCTAGGGAATTCTTTCCTAAAGAGAAAAAAGTAAATGCCTACAATAAACTGATCACAGATAATAGTATAGGATTTATTGTGTTTGTTTTCTCATAAGATGTTGAAGTATACATGGACTGTGAGCTCCAAAGAGTGTCAATTCAGGTTCATCCTAGAGAAATCGTTACTGGCGCAGATGGCATCTAGTAGGTACAAGGCCATGTAGAATGCGAGGGTATCTCCCTCCTTTGGCACCTGAGCCTGTATTATGCAGATGCTCAGTTGTTTGGATATGATGGCACCCCAATTGAAGCTTGTGCCTAAAATGGTGACTGTAAAAGCTAAGAGGTATCCAAGATTTTGAAAATAGGGAGCAGTCCTTCTCCCCATGTAACCTGCAAAGTAGAGCCATGAGATATATGTATGGTTCCATGAGATTGGTTGTTGGGTACCAGCCAATAGTACGGTTCATGAATTGTTTCTCTTCCCTCCACCAAGACACCATGATTTTGCTGGTATTGTGTGACGCATAGAAACTTAGGATGAAATTAGTGCTTAGTTTTATCTCAAAGTCCTTGATCTTGTAGTAACTCTGAACATCTAATGCCAGGAAAACCCCAACGCATTTGTCGTTATCATTGTTAATCATACATTTTTTTCCATCAGCGTGGTCAATAAGCCACTCCATGAGATCAATGCAAGGAAATACCAAAGAGTAGCTTGTCGCCATGTGAAAATAATCCCTACGAATATTTGGGAGGACATCATCGTCTAGCTTCCTTGTCTTAGTGTCGCTATGCGGGGTATACTCGAGGGGTTCTTCCCTCTTTATTTTGTTGAAAACTTCTTCCTAGAGAGGAAACATTGTCTTGGATCCAATACTCACCTCTGTATCTCCGAATGTTGGGGGCTAGACAAAGGGCTCCTTGGTGATCGTATTAATGATAAACATCGTCTTGGGAGGGAACTCTAATTGTCTTGCAACTGTTGAGGAGGAGCCCTCTCCTACTTATGATTCTTGTGGCTTTGACACTCTTGAATATTTCCTAGTGGAAGGATTCTTCGAAGGCATTGTCCCTGTAATGCTTGCTAAGGTAACTGTTTAATACTCACTGGAATTTAGATGCTTCCTTCGAACTATTAGCTTCACTCTTTTGTCTGTTCTAAATTTCTTGCTGTGCGTAATGGGATCACACACAATGGCTTGAAAAGGATATAACTTGGGAGATACTATCAATCATATAAGTTAGTTAATATGAGTAATGAATGAAGATTTGAAATAAACCCCTATCGTACTTCTACGAATAAATCTTGTCTGGTTGATGGTAGAGGCGTGGATGGAGATGCATTGTATCAACGAGTTTAACGGTTCTTTTTTATCCATGCACAAATCGGTAACTAATGCATGATCTGTGAATTAACTAATAACTGTAAGTGCGACGTACCTAACACATTTAGGAGTTAACATGTCTCGTCACGTCACGTCACCCAGTGAATGGATTGGGGGTCGACCAGTATTTGTGTGTACTCCCGATACTATCCTTCTGATAAAACTTTTGATATCAATGATATCTGGGATTGGTGATCGGGAGAAAGTTCAGGTGCACAGTCTATCAGTGGGTCATAAAATTTAGTCTTCAGAAACATTTTGGGAGTCGGCAGTCGACGAAGTCATTATTCTATTTGCACTTACTATTATATTTATCTGTCGAAGCTGAATAAATAGGTCTTTTGAAAATTCCCCGCCGAGGCTTATTTGCATAAGAAAATATTTCATCGGACAATGCCGATGAAGGTCAGCACTCGACTACTTTTGAATTCTCAAACGTTTTCGCGATATTTAACTTTTACCAATGTCGAACTTCGACTAGTCGTTAAATCCCTTTTAAATTTAAGATGACTCTTTGTTGTATGTTTAAGCAAACTTTACTTAATTCAAACATGAAACACATAAGGTAAGTGATAGTATCAGTTTCATACAGAAGTGAAAATAGTTAAAAATGTAAAATATCGGGTGGTACCCAAGAAGAAATGGTCCCAGACCTTTTAGGGTGTGTTGAGTGCTCAACAAATGGTGATTCATTGGGCAAAAACAGAATCTCTGGTTTTACTTCATTTCCCTCGAGGTATTATCGAACTAGTAAGTAGATATTTTGGGTATTTATTTGTTTAATATATGTATATATATATATATATATATATATATATATATATATATATATATATAT
>JZKD02S2247245.1:499470-517606 GCA_000966675.3 Picea glauca
GGGGTCCGGAATCGGGTGCGCAGCTTTCCAACGGCCGAGATCTTAGCGCCCGGATCAACGATGCTCGCGCAATCCCATCATTCTCAGCTACTCTGTGTTTAGCCTGCGTGGGCCCTTCTCCCATCATGTCATCTTCCAGAACCACCTTTCTCCTTCTTTCGTGTATCATCCATCCGCCTCCCCTCTTTGGTCCACGTGGTCCTCCTTCCTTCTCATCATCCACTCGTCGCTTGCCATGTGTCCTGCTCCTTTCCATGTCAGCCTCTCTCCAAAGAACAATTCCATTATCTCTCGTCTTCCCCCCCTTCCGCCTGTTGTCTTCTGCCATGTGCCCTCCTCTGTCTCCCTTATCACTCCTCGCCACTTCCTTCACACCCTCATAATTTGATGCCACCACTCCTGTCATGCACCCCATCCTTCGCGCTGGCCTCCACGCCTATTCGTCAAGCCATTCAGTTATGCCAGGTGGCAACGCGAGGAGTTTTCCACATCCCAAAGTGCTGAGTTGTCTAGGCCAGTCTTAATCCCAACGAAGCAGTTATTGAAGTGGTTGGTGGTGGTTAGACATCCCCTCTGCCATAATGGGAAAGTCCGACAATGAATTAAAGGCACATCAATTCATCGATGAAACTGTCAGAATATCGATCACGTCTGTCATAATTTGCATGACCATTCGAAGATTGCAGCTACATATTGTCAGAAGCCATGCAGACACAAATCTTTTAATGTTACGTCTCGATTTTGTTGTTGTTTCTAGTTTGAGTATATGAAGGCATTTTTTCCATTTTTGTATCTATCGATGGTAGAGCGAAGCTCCCGACTGTAAATATTTAACACCCATTCTAGTTTCCTGGTTATGTATCTGTGTTTGAGACTTCTTGTTTTATGACAAACAGTTTTCCTTTTCCATCTATGTTTCATCTCTTGCCATAGAGTTCATGATCGAATGCTTCGTATGAATTAGCACAGTTATGTTATGGTAAATGATTTATTGTTGCATTTTTGTTTTCTATGGTTTCCTTCGTTTGGATGTAAGAAGATCTTGTCTTCATATGCCTACTCTCATAGTCTGTTAGAAGCCTGATGCTTATAGCAGACCCTTGCACCCTTCTTATAAAGTCGTCCATCTTCTCACCCTTATTGCAACTCATTGTTTGAAGTTTATCAAGACCTCACTCGTCCATGCATGCCTGGCCTTGTTTCAGAGTTGAAACGATATTGTTCTGGGTTTACTTCCATTTGATCAACCTCTTGTAAACAAATCGTGACATTAAACGGATGGGTTTTAGGCTCAGCTCCTACAAGCAATCCAGGAGTGACTTCTAACGCTAACAGGTTCCAAGATTTACGGTTTCATGGAGGGGGCAAAAGATACTAGTCTTTGTGTTTTTGGGTCCTTTAAATCATTTCTTCAGATCAAAAAAATTCTCTAGATTAGCTACCCCCCTCGAGATTTTGTGATCCTTCAGTTCTGTCCGAAGATTGTTTCCTGTGGATTTCTCCTGGAACTCTTCCTCATCCATAGTGAGATCTTTGAAATTATCATGGTTGGTTAAGAATTTGGTGATCTATTCATCTCCCTCAAAGAATTTCCAATTAGAAATTTTAATAGGTAACGATGGTTTGTAGAGAAGTTCTACAGTGAATCAGAAGGCTTCATAATCTTTTAGAGGAGACAGTTTGAAAGCAGTCATGGCTAGGGAGTCAACAAGAATATTCTTTACCCTAGGAATCGTCATGATATTGAAATCCTTAAAGCGCTCTATTAACCTATGAACCTGCTACTGGTAGTTCTTAAGATGAGGCAAATTGTAGTGTATAGTATTCCTTACTTGTCTAACAATAATTTCAAATTCTCTGAAAACTTTCAATTCTTTAACATTTAGATCTATGGCTTTATTTAACCCTTGTACTAGAGCTTCATACTTGACAGTGTTGTGGGTACATTTGAATTCTAGTCTACATGACAGGAAATGATGTTTACCTTTATGTTTGATGAGGATGCACCCTGCTCCTAACCCTTATTGTGACTTAGATCCATCAAAATAGAGGGTCCAAATGGGTGAACGAAAGTCACTCCTTTCTCTTTCCTCTTTAATGTTTTGTTATCCAATATTTTCTCCCACAAGTCCAAGTGCAGAGTTTTGGAAGAAGAGAGAGTCTCTTGTCGGCATCGGTGATTCTTCTTGGAAAATCATTTCAGAGTTTTGGGTGAGTGGAACATTATATGGGAGAGGAGAAAAGTTCCCAAAATCAGAATCACAGGAATAATTTCCCAACACGAGAAAGGTCGTGGATGTAGGTTCATTCGGGGTTTCTAGATTAGTGACCATATGCTTCAAATATTTCTCCCTATCGATTATGATCATGTTGTTGTATCCCTTCAGTGGTAGCCAAAGGTGTACCCACTCTGTAATGAAATATCCATTGATATTTTCAGACCAATATCAGCTCAACAACATCCCATATGCCTCTGGGATATCTACTATATTGATGTAAATTACTTGCACAAAATTAGGATGTGTCGCTATCTCGATCATCACATCTTTGAGTTCTCCCATGACCTTGACTTGGGTTCTATCTAATTATATAACATTCTTATTACTTTTGAGAGAGAAAATGCCTAATTTATTACAAATGGCCAAGGGCATCACATTGGACGATGCCCCATAATGTACCAAGCAATTGTGAAGGTTCCTTTTGAAGACTTCAAACATCAGGAGGAAAGGTGGAACAAAGGGATTTTCCCTCCTATCTCCTGAACAGGTGTTCACAGTCAGCTTACTCATCGGATTGATGGAAGACATATTTCTTTCCAGATCGCTTGACGTCGCTAGGTTTCCTACAGAGTTTAGAGCCTGTTGCAGAAATTATTTCTACTGGGGGATCCTACACATGTCCATAATGGATATGTTGGCCCTTAAATTTTTCAAAACTTCGACTACATTATAATCTAGTTTGGGTGATTCCCGGGTGTGAATTATTATAGGATTCTTGCCAAAAGAGGAAGGAATTTCGAGTGGTCAGGAGTTGCCTTACTCTTCAATACCTTGGTGGCATTGACATATTTCGATCCAGGTGGACCCTTACTGTGTGTTTGTATTACCAAGACTTCCGTGGGTCGTTCCTGGGAATCAAACAGGTCATTGGAAGGCATGATCAGGTCGGGATCCCATATCATCATGGTCACGTCTCATGGTGGATCAATCTCTTCCTGATCGATATTATTGATAGCCAAAATACTTGGTTGTTTGGTTAGGGAGACTTCATCGAGAAATCGATTGGCCATCAAATTCATGGTGTGTACCCATTGGGGGAATTTTATTTTGGAGTGGTTTTCCTGGTGATACGTGCAGAAAAAATTAGACGAAATGTTTCCTAGATCAATATTTAAGTTGGTTGGGGGAGGTTCAATTGCTTTGAATGGTGGGTTTCTTTTAAGGAAAGGATTATAGGGCCTTTGGCCTAGGTTTCCCTCCCCTTCGATTCTCTTCATTTCTATAATCTCATTTGATAATTTCTTAACCATGTGTTGCAGATCCTCTATATCCCCATTACCCTTGTCGAGAGTTTGTTCGGCCGGTTACCCCGATGGTCTAGTTAAAAGGAGTCCTCTCCTAGGAGGGCATTGGGTCTCTCTTTCTGCTAAAGAATACTGGCCTTCCTTACATCCTTTCATATGGAACTCTATCGTCTTGGATTCTTCAAAATTCTCCGCAAGGGTTTGCTTAGCGAATCCTTTCACAAACATAGAAATAGAAGATGGAAACGTGTTGGCATAAACCTCAATTTGTAATTCTTGAGTTGGTTTCGCCACAGGCTAGAATTTGTTTAAAATGGTCGTGAATATTTGATTGAAATCCTTTACCCTCACTTTTGGGGTCATGGTGGCCACAAACAACTCATCCCTCAAGGATTTCGTAGTAGTTTCTTCTGCAAATTTGTCTAAAAACTCTTTTTGGAACTTAGTCCAACTGGTTATAGATCTTACTGGAAAATTAAAATACCACGTGGAAGCAAAATTTTCAAACGTGTAGGGAAAAAGTCTGCAGACTGCATCTTCATGTTGAACATTCATCATCTTGATCTCAAGTATGAATTTCTTGATATGATCTTCAGGTAAACCTAAAGTCTCAGGATCATACTTGGGGAGCATATTTTCTGGGTGTTGGGGAAGATTATGTACTCGTCCAGGGACGTCCACAGCATCTTCGGCCAACCAAGGTTGGTTGTCTTGAATGGGGATTACCTTTTCCTCCCCATAATCATTATTACCTTCCATATATTTGAAATTCGATTTGAGCTCCTCTTCTTCTGAAAAATCGTTTGGCTCAAAGTTATTGTCAGTTGGTGTTTTGGGTATTAAATCAAGATTTTCTTGGATTTCGGTAATCGCAAAATCTATCAAGTATTCTATGGAGTGTACTAAAACTTCTTTGGGAGTACTAAACACTAGTCTCCTTTGTTGTTTTCTTTGAGGAAGGATAGGAGCTAAGGACAATGTGTCGATTTTCCAGGCGTAGGCTCTAGTGATGCTTTGAAACTGATTCACTTCCTCGTGAGGAAGAGCGTAAGGTATTTCAAGGTGAAAATTTTCTTCCTTGTGCTGGGGTGAGCTATCCATTTCAGGAATACGCAGTGTGTGTGGGTTGTATTGTGATGGACTATCCATGCATGTGGGTTGTTATGAATTTGTTGGTTGTTTGAAATGATAGATAACATATATATTCAACCATTCATTCTCAGGCCCTCCTTCTAGTGCCAATTTTGTTGATGGGTCTTAAATAGCTTGACTCAATAGTAGGAACCAAACCTGCAATCGAGGCCCAATTAGACTCTGTAGCATTTAAGATGGAATGGTTCTCCAGATCTTGCGATCTGGCCGATTTATCGATGGGCTTTATGTTTTCTTGTGAAGGCTCCTCCTTCAGTTAAGACAGTTCTTTTTTTAGTACTTCTCTTGGGTGGGGCTGGTATGAGAGATGAAAGCCAGTATAAACCAACTTGACAAATAACAGGACAAAGTTTTAACTATTAGCAAGAGGTCGAGCTTGGGATAACCTGTTGCTCAAACATGTAGACAAAGATTCTATTCCAAAGGGCCTAGTACTAATACATTAACCAAATGAGCACCCAATTACTGTCTAAGAAAACTAATTAACAGAAAGAAATCACATATGTAATCAAGATCACGATAAGAAAAATAATTCATGTACCATAACATTCATCACATAACAACACAATGATTTTATCTTCATCATTAAAGCAAAGAACATCAAAACATTGCACCAGATAACTTGAAAACATAATTAATTTCTCTTACTCATTTACTGCATCATTCTTGGAATCAGATAGGAAGTAATTCTTCTCCAACTCCAATCACATACATAGGATGAAAATATCTTACCTTTGGTCTAGAAGGACTTCTCAGTTTATAGCAGTCTCAAAATAGTTATCAACAACCAAAAAAAAGAGTTCTTACAACAACCATTGACCCTTCACTAATTGGTTGATGTCCTTATTTATAATATAAAATTCAATCGAAATTAACAACTAAGTATAGTTTGAACCAAAAAAAATTCACCACATGGCGTTATCTTCTAACAGTTTCTTCAACAGTCCACCCAAGATGTTTCTTGAAAAGGGTAACTCTTGTCATATTCAGACAATATGATAAATAATTTTTCACAAGTGTTGGCCCACATAAATCTGTGTTGTTCCATTGGAGTTGCGTATATCCCCTTGACTTTTGTTGCATGCGCTCGGTACTTTGTTAGACGTAATTTCAATTGTTGAATCATGGTTCAAGATCTGATTGGATGTTTTGTGAATTGTTGTACTTTCCGTAGACTTGCATCGGTTATCTTTGTGAACGCTTCGATCCAAAGTGAGTCATGTTCAGCATATAACTTGGCCACTTCGCTCAGGTCGATAAACTTATCGTGGGTGCTGAACTTGGGTAGCCCGATGTACTTCATTATTTTATTGATTTTATCTGAGTGCTTCAGGCATCTGGTCCATTTTCCTTGGATTTCTTTATGTGGGTCTCAAGACATTTTAGCTCAGTATTTGGCCAATCGCTTCATGCAATTGAGACTACTTTTACCTACAAGCCGAATGCCACGTTCTTCCTTCTCTCAGCCCTGTTGGACTGCCTCATTGTAATCAATCCTTTCTACCACCTATTGTGCTTTCTCATACCATCACTCCATCTCCTTACATGTCGCGAATGCCATGAGAGTGTCCTCCTAGAATTTGGCTACATTTGAGATTAACATGTGCCTTTCCTTCTTGAACTTTTTTTAAACTCTACCGAACTCATCTTTCAGATACACAACGGTTTTTGTAGCACTCTTATAGTATTCGACAAGATGGTGCAGGTGCTTGAGCTCCTTCATGGTGTTGACCAATTCCTTTTCATCCATTCGGGCTCTATCCTGGGTGGCATATGAGAGGGATTTTCCTATGTCGATTAGTTCAGACACACGAGCGTCTGCATTGTTGATTAAGTTCTCCTCCATGGTAATCAAGACAGATTGATCCAAATTGATCCTTCGCTTCTTTGCAGTCCTTTGAACGATGGCCTTCCTCTTTTGAACATAGGAGATCGCATAGATGTCTCCTACCTCATCTACTAGATCTGGTATCTGTTGATCACCCCATGTGAGGTTCTCTCCCAGGCTACCCACAATGTATACATGTTCAAGAGTGGGCTCTTGAACCTCATCATTTTGTCTTGTTTGTCCGACCTCTATTTGTCGCTTGTCGGGAATTTGGATATTGGGTGAAATAGATATGTCAGGTACATATTTGTTTCTTACTTGTTCATCGACTGTAGAACTGTCGATTTCTTTTTGTGTTGATCCTTTCTTATTATCCTCTGGTTCAGGTTGATCATTTGGATTTTCTTTGGTTTCTAGCTCATTGGGTTCTTTTGTGTCGAGGCCACCTTTGGCTTATGTTTCCTTTTGTGATACCTTCTTGTCTTGAACCTCGGGCTCAGGGGAAGGGGTTTTCTTGGGACCTTCTTCCTCTTGGACCCGCACCAGGGTCTTATGAACGGGCTCCATACTCGTATCATCACTGTATATATGTATAAGTGTGATCAAGGGATTGGGAGCTTGTGTTTCTATCGACACTTGGCCTGTCTCTTATTGAGTTGCCCCTTCTTCCAAGGTATTGATTGGCAATGTTGTAGATACAGGGTTTCCTAACCCATTATTTTTATTGAGAACTGTTGCACCAGGATCATTTGACTCTCTTGGGATGCTTTGGATGGTATTTGAAATTGTAGGTCTTATGGTAAGGTATGGGTCATATTACATCCACTTCAATAGTAGCTAAGTTTGTTGGTATAAATGTGCACCCCTTTCTTGTGTAGTTTGATCTTTAGAGAGATCTAGGATTTGTGTCAGAGATTCCTGATGAGATCCCACAACCTTAATGTCTTATTGGGAATCACTTATTCCTTCCTCCAATTCGTATGCTACTGCTCCTCTCGGGTGTCAGCCAATTTCTTAAACTGCCTGCTCCAAATACATTACCTACTCTTCATAGTTCATAGCTTTAAACCTGGTTCCTCGAGGATCAACCTTCCTAGTCACAACCTCATCCCAGTTTTGAGCATTTTCAATGAAAATTTCATCTTTGAACTAGTCATGGGCATAAGTCCAACAAGATGATACCTGTGACGCTTGTTGTAGAACAAGGCCCTTGGGATCATGTTTGCGGAATCGACCATTTTGGAACCAAAATTCTAATTGACCTATCCCAAGTTGATTACCATGTGCAGTGTCCTTGACCATGCAGAAGTGAATATGAAACCCATATGGTATGAAATCCCACTTCTTGTATTTTACTAAAGTTGCAGTGTATCCTTGCAGGAAGGTTTGATAGAAAATTTCCCCTAACACTAGCCGATCAGGAACATAAATGGGTAATAAATGGGGTGACCTCGTGGCACCGAAAACCCTAATGTAGGTTTCTCTTTCATCTAAATACCAGTGACCGATTTTGTCTATAACCTTATGTGCTTCATCTGACAGCCTAGGGAATTTTTTCTTGAAGAGAAAAAAGTAAATGCATAAAACAAACTGATCACAGATAATAGCATAGGATTTCTTGTACCTGTTTTCCCATAAGATGTTGAAGTATACATGGACCATGAGCTTCAAAGTGTTCTTGGCATAGATTGAATCCAGTAGGTAGAATGCCATGTAGAAGGCGGGGGTATCTCTCTCCTTCAGAATCTGATCTTGTCTTATGTAGGTGCTCAACTGTTTGGAGATGATGGCACCCTAATTGAAGCCTGTGCCTAAAATGGCAACTGTAAAAGAAAAAGGATAAGGAGTATTGTAAATTGCATATGAGAAGAATAAAATACCATGTTCCATTTCAATTTAACCAATTTTGTCCATGTCACATTTATTTCTCAAAAAAAACAAGGAGTGAAATCAACTTAAAGAGGCTTCTCTAAGGGGTCCCAGCTACTAGTTCTATAATATAGTAATAGAAATAGTATAATCCATTGCAATATTTCTTAGGAAGGATTCTTATTGTGCAATATTTTTCATCAACAAGCATGTTGTGCAAGTTCATTATTGGGAGAGGACCAAAACAACAAGGTTTGGGAAAGTTACCATTTGGAAATTAAAATTTTGGTTAGACCTGGTAAAGGAAAAATTATTGAGAAGACTTGGTGAAGGAAGAAGTAGCAAAAAGACTTGGTGACGGAAGAAGTAACAAGCAAATTGGTGAAGGTTGGTGCATCTCACATAAAGAGATTATTTTCTCTTGATAATTTGGTTCTTAGCAGTGGGGATTGGTGTCTCCAGTAGATTGGTGTCTACAAATATCTTTATGAGTAGGTTGGTGCCACTCAAACAAATAGATTGGTGTCTCTTGCTAAGTTGGTTCTTAGAAGTGGGGATTTTTGTCTCTAGTATATTGTTGTCTATGAATATCTATAAGAGTAGGTTGGTGACTACCAGGATTTGTACCATTGGGGATTGGTGTCTCTAGTAGGTTGGTTACTACAATGAATTATAAAGAGAAGTTTTGTGGTTTTCTCCTAAAAGGGTTTCCATGTAAATCCTGTGCTCCATTTTCTGCAGTTAATGGATCTCATATGTGATTTTTTTCTTATGCTTGATAAATGTGTGGAAAAGTAAAAATTTGTTTTATACCGATTCAACCCCCCTCTCAGTATAAGTATGTGCTCAACATACCTAGATTTTTATTTTCTCTTCCTTCAATGATATTTTCAATCGGATGCTTTTTTGTCATCCACTTTCTTTCTCAATTGCATTTTTGTTCCCCTTGTTTAAAGGGATTTCCAAGAAGAAAAGAAAAAACATTTCCTTCCAATTACACAAAAAGACAAAAAAATTCTTCCAATTACAAAAGAAAAAAAAATGTCTTCCAATTACAAAAAAGGACAAAAATTGCTTTCCAATTACACAAGACAAAACAATTCGTCCAATTACTCAAAAAGACAAAAAAATTCTTCCAAAAATTGTATTCCATCTACAAAAAGGAAAAAATTGTCTTGCTGTTACACAAAAAGAAAAAACAAATCCTTTCAACTACACAACAAGAAAAAACAAATCTTCCAATTATACAAAAACACAAACATTTCCTTCTATTTACACAAAATTTGTCTTCCAATTACACAACAAGACAAAAACATTCTTTCTAGTTGCACTAAAAAACATAATAAGTGTCCTTTGTTATTGTTTGTGTGCAAGGGATGTTGAATGATTTGCAAACACGAGACTTGAATTTGGAAAGAAAGAGGTTGGGTATTTTGTTCTCCTTGATTTATAACTGGAAACAATGCGCATGCATTCTTGAGAAGAGAATGCATGTGTTCTCAACAAGAGTGCACATGCATTCTAGAGCATGCGAACACTCTTCTGAGTAATGCCCCAAAATATCATAAATGGAAAAGTACAAATGGGGCTAAGGTCCAAGAGATGGGTTCCAATGGATTAATTGGGAGGTGAGGACCCAAGTCAAGAGGGGATTGTAGTGAGGGTGGCAGGGACTACATGGAAGATGTGAGGCCTTCTTATTTCAAGGGCCTCAAAACAAAACAATCAATATTTCCTACTGAAATAACTTCAAATCACTTCATAGAATTTATTTCATGATTTTCTTATACCAATAATAAACAACAACAACATAATAACAATAAAAACATAACAACAACAACAACAACAACATAATAAAAATAGTATAATGATAACAAACCAATTAGTAAAATACATACATGGACCCACAGGTTGGTTGATTCAGCCCCTGGCTCACTTGTTCTTGAGCTTTCCAAAAATTCCCAATTGAATATTAACCTCCCAGCCAACTAGGAACAACCTCTTTGACTCCATAGCTCTAGGAATCCTTGCAGTTTCCTGGCCTCTGAGCCCAAAGTTCCCAGCAACAACAGTGTCCTCTGAGAGTTCCCAAAAGAAATTGTTCTTCCAATTTCCTCCTCTCTTTCAGAATTTCTTCGTCCTTCTTCCCCTAATTTTCCCCCCACAACATAGATTCCTCTTCCAAGTCCTCCCCCTCTTCATTATCCTCCTCTATCAAATCCCCCTCATTAATTCCCCAACAACCTTATCCCCCCATTAATTACTTCACCTACCTTTTAATAATAAAATAATAAAAAGACTCATTTAATTTATTTTAATAATTAATTAAATTTAAATTAAAAACTATGATAAATAATTAATCAAATTGGGTTGTTACATACACCCACCCTTCAACAAAATGCATCCCAAATTTAGAGTAATTTACAATACAAAGGTAATGACACATGATTCATACATCCACATCAAATAAACAACATAATCAATTTAAAACACTTATGCATACTAATCTACATGTGCAAAGCATTCATGTGTAGCTAGCACATACATGACTCTCACATGTACTAATGAAAATAATTATCACACCTAAAGTAATTTTGTGTGTGTGTCCAATCCAATCAAAAAGACCATTCATTTAATAAAATATAGAAAACCATTTAAAATATTCGCAAAATACCCCAATTATAATAATTTAGCACATGAAACATTCACTTAGATAATTGTAGTTCATTCAAGGCATTATAAATATACATATATACATATTTTTCAAAAAGAAGAAATCAAGAAATTCTTCTATAAGGGAAAACCCCACCCACTCTCAACTATTTCTAGTCATCCTTCCTCTCTAGCCTAATTCCATCTTCCAAACCTATCCTTCCTCTGTTGGAATATCTTGGAATGTCAACTGTATTGACTTAACTCTAGATAGAACCCGTAACCGGAAGTGTCAACTCTCTTGACCAAGATTCCCCAACAGGCAACTAGAAGTCATCATCACATGTCTAGGGGAGCATGAGCTAACACCATCCTCCCATGACTCTAGGTTTTAGAGGATACATGGTGGTAAATGCCTCCACCCCTCCTAATAGAACTAGGGTCAACACTCTACCCTAGACCATATAGTGGCACTGTGTTGTTGGAAATTTGTCATTGTATATTCAGTTTTAGGCAGTCTCAACACCTCAAAAACCTGCACTTGTCCACATATCATAGAAATGCATTTTAACCAACCATCATTTCACATACAAAGATTCATACCATATTGTTTCTCGGTCGATGTTCACGACATCAACCTTTTATCATCATTATCCTTTGGTTATTCCATATCCCATTGACCTATAGATTAGTCTATAACACAAAATCATACATATCCATGCATTATCATCATTAAATTCATTTAATCATATCCTCAATTCGGTATCCACATACCAACAACTTTAAATGTCAAAATTTTCATATTAGAAATAGATTGCATAATATCCATCATAATTCCAATAATGTTAAACATTCATAGAATTAGCATTCACATAGGTTCATATGTCTTAAAATTTCAAGTGTATCATTAATAGTTTCACAGTGAATAGAAAATAAACATTATTAGGCCTTAAGTAATTATAGTTGTCTAAGTCAAAAGGTGGAATTACATACACCCAACCTTTGGGAAACATATTCTCGAGGTGGTCAAGAAAATGATGGATGATCTTATCATAAGGCCTCCACATCCTCCCAAGTAGCAGATCATGGGTTTTACTTGTCCCAATGGACCTTAACTTGGTCTACAAGACGATTCCTGAGCTGTCAGACCCTATGGTCCAATAAACGTAACGGTTCGACCATGAGGATTCCCACATACGATACTTGCAATTCCTTCCAATTCATTTTATGATATATGTCAGCAACATGATGATGTAGTAAAGATACATGAAAAACATTATGAGTTTTATGCAATTGGAGTGGCATTACGAGACGATAGGCAATGAGTCCAATTCTCTCTTGGAATTTGAATGGTCCTATAAATCGAGGCGACAAATTTTTCCCCATCCCGAACTAAATGGTACTCTTATTAGGCCTGATATGAATGAGAACTTGATCTCCCACTTTATAAATTTGGGCATTCCTATGTGCGTCAACATAACTTTTATGTCTATCTTATGCTTCCTTTAGTTGCTGCCTAGTCTGAATCACATGTTCCTCCATCACTTGAATCAATTCTGGTCCAACTGTCACTCGATCTTCTAAACTTTCCCAACTCAATGGTGTCTTTGATTGGAATAAAATGAGCACTCTTGGTCAATTTATCAACTATAACTAGAATGGAATTGTGTATGTGTGATGTGAGTTGCAATACCACAAAAAAATCCATAGAAATGGATTCCCACTTGGACATAGGAACACCATGCAGTTGTAGGAGACCTACTAAGTGGTGGTGGTCATCCTTCACTTGTTGAAACTCTAGGAACTTGGCGATGAAATGGAATACATGATGCTTCATGCCTACCCAGTCTTAAAGTTTCTTTCTTAATATGTTATTATTAATCTTCATTATAACAACAACATAATAAGGATATTAATGAAAGAAACACAATCACATAGTACACAAGCATTTATCCTGGGAAACCCTCAAGGGGAAGAAAACCTATCAAAACTTTTTTAATATAGATTCAATAACCATGTACAATGTCTCTCAAAAGAGAGATATCACCAAACAAAAGATGCACCAGAAACCCTAACCATAACAGAGAAACGCACCACTTAGACCAAGATAGTCCTTCACCAAGATGACCTTCACCTTTACTGAGATACTCTTCCTTGTAGTTGTGTCACTTATCCTTGTAGTTTTGTCACTCTCAAACTTGCACACTTGATAGAGAGAGCTTGATGAGTTTGTGTACAAATGAGGTGCTAGGCCTCTTATAAATACAAGTTGTGCCCCCCTCAATAATTATGTTAGGGATGACCTATCCACTTTACCTTTTTAATTCACATTTGTCTTGTCTAGGCACAATAGGGATGAATTGTCAATATATAATTTTTATCTTTTTATTTATCCACAAAAGGTTATAAGAATATTCTTTTCAATTACACAATATTTTAACACTCCCTCTTAACAAGAAGGATATTATTTATCTTTTGACAGGTCACTGGATGTCATCGTCAACTAAACAATATTATCTGGGCAATATCATCAAGTGGATAATCATCATCAACTAGACAACAACATCAAATGGATAACATCATCAACTAGGAAACATCATCAACTAGATAACATTATCAACTAGGAAACATCATCAACTGGGCAACAACATCAACTAGATAATATAATCAGTTGGGCAACATGAGGCATCAATATAATCCACTTGGTCATATGGCGTCACGATCACTGACCGGTTCTCCATGAATCCATATTAAAGAAGTTTTGTTCTCTTTATCTTCACATAAAAGATACTCTTTATTTCTTTCATCTTCACGCAGAATATACTCTTTCTTATCTTCACACACAAGATATCTTATATTCACACAGAAGATATTTTATCTTCACACAAAAGATATTCTATGAGTTTTTCCATTCCTTTTATTTTCTCCCTTCTCAGTCATCTATCTCACCCATCCACTAAGGAGGACTACTACCATAGCTTCACTCCTAGTCATCCCACATGAACTAGAGAATTTAAGATGTTATCCTGGGAAATACTAGCCTCCCTTTCCATGATCCACGTAGGATCATGACACAAACCTCAATACAAAACTAACCATTTCACAGGGTCAAGGTTTGTGTTTCAGGATACTCAATCCTTGGCTAGAGGAGAGTATCTTCCTGCTACCCCTTGGAGAAACATCCACACTCCTCTCTAAGAGGGTGGTCACACCCCTCTCTATGAGGTTATTCTAGCATATCCCTAGAGTATCCAAAACTCAACACTTAGACAGAGGCCGACCTTGGAAAATATCTCATTCCCCTTCTCTACGAAGGTCTCTTCCTTCTGTATGAAGGTCTCTTTCTTCTCTACGAAGGTCTCTTCTCTTTTCCTTTTGTATGAAGTCTACCTATAGGATTTCTCATTCCTTCTGGTTCTGGTACACTCACTATGACATGTTCTCATCTAGAATCATCTACAACCTATGCTTCCAAGATCTAAAGTTTCTATATCCTTCTAACCTATTTTCTACCCTCATATCGGTAGCCATTCTTTCTTTCAATAGAAACCCTAGCCCTCCGGGCTATAGAAATAATAAAAAAATCAAATTTCTTGGATCTAAAAATTGAACTCACCAAAAGATGTGCTAGAATGAGGTGAGTATGCTGGTATGGTCAGTTTCTATAAATTCCAATTTTTGACCCTTGAAACTAGACCAACGGATTTCTAGACTGGTGCTTTTGGTTTTCTAGTACTTATGGTTTTCTGGTACTTCTGGTACTTCTAGTTTTCTAGTACTGGTGAAAAATAAGGTTTCAATTTTTGGGATTTCTATCCATTAAAAAGGTGCGCTAAAGGTGTCAATGAGTTCCTTAGGCTAGGGCGCACTTTTCTAGATGATCTTTGGGATGAAATTCCTCTTTAATAAAAATCCCTAATTTTCTTCTATGACAACAATGATGTTTTTCTTTTTCTGTGAAAGATGCTCTCTTCATCTTATCTCTGATACCATGTTAAAGTTTATTTCTTAATCTATTATTATTAATCTTCATTAGAACAACAACATAATAAGGATCTTATTGAAAGAAGCACAATCACAGAGTACAAAAGCATTTATCCTGGGAACCCTTCAAGGGGAAGAAATCCCAACAAAACTTCTTTAATATAGATTCAATAACCAAGTACAATGTCTCTCACAAGAGAGATCTCACCAAATAGAAGATCCACCAGAAACCATAACCATAATAGAGTAGCGCACCACTTATACCAAGATAGTCCTTCACCAAGATGACCTTCACCTTCACTGATATACTCTTCCTTGTAGTTGCATCAATTCTCCTTGTAGTTGTGTCACTCCCAAAATTGCACACTTGATAGAGAGAGATTGATGAGTGTGTGTACAAATGAGATGCTAGGCCTCATATAAATACAATTTCTTCCCCCCTCAATAATTAGGTTAGGGCCAACCTATCCACTTTACCTTTTTAATTCACATTTGTCTTGTCTAGGCACAATAGGGCCGACTTGTCAATATATATATTTTATCTTTTTCTTTATCCACAAAACGGGATAAGAATATTATTTGTAGTTACACAATATTTTAACACCCAAAAAAAAAGATTCTTCATGTCTGGGTACATTTTCTTCCCACCCGGATGTGCACAATAAATTACTATATGGGCTTCGTTGAGTATGATGCTTTGAATATCCCCACCTTCAGGCATGTACATCCTTCCCTGATATCTTAACAATCCATCTACTTCAATTATATATCCTTCATACCTAGGTTCTAACTTCCTCCCACTCTGGAGGGTTGAAGTAACCTTTAAATACCAACTATATCCAAGGAGTTTCCCCAACACTCATTAAAAAAAAACAAAATATAAATCCTAAATGATAACTCCAATATATTTAGTAGCAATTTGTTATCACCTATAAAAAAAAAAGTCTAGAGGATGATTTCAAGCACATCTAGTGTGAGTAAGAAGCATGAACTCACTAAAAAAAATAAAAAAGTGAAGTCTCTAAAAGACACAGGAACTCAATGTCCACAACTCGTTCGGTTTCTTCTCTTTTCTTCAATACGTTCTCCTTCTATGCTGCCTCCTTAGTGTAATCAGGTTCATTAATTGCAACTGATGTGAGAAATGATGACTACTACTGATAAAGTTGTTGGATTCTTTCATCTAGAGGGATTTCACAATGATGATACTCCCATGTTAATATTCTCTCAATGAGAGGGAGGTGACCTTGTTGAGGTTGTTTTTGGAGGCTTTAAGGGTGCTCAAGAGGGATTCCCATGCTCATAGTTTGAACATGATCCTTTATGGGTTGTTGTTACTCTTACCATGAGATTGTATTTTATGATGAATGAGTTGAGATGTATGTAGATTTTATATTTTTCTTTTGATTGATTTGATCCTCTTGTATTGGCCTTGCTGGATATGTGACTATCTTTGCAATATACCCGAATTATATCTTGATGTGGTGCCAAAATATATTGTCCTGTGATATCAACTTTAGGGGCACTGGAGTTTTGATAGGTTATTGTTGATGTCTTCCTTATTCTGGAGTAACTTAAGAGTTTGGAATGAAGTAGTCATTTGGGGTTATGTTTCTTGGTTTCATATATGGTCATTTCTCTTTTGGAGACCCTAGAAAGAGGGGAAGAGGGACTATCTTGGTTTGGTGGTGTGATTCAAGTGGTTTTGTTTTATTTTGCTTGCAATGTTCACCATTTGAAGGATGAGTTGTAGATTAATTGATTAATTTATTAGATAGAGACACACTTTTGTGAGTAGTGATTGATTGGATGCTTTTGTGTGGGGACATGTGCTCATGGGTATTACTCTTGTAGAGTAGGTATGATGTTCTATCCTGATGGAGGAGTATTATTTCAACTTTATGGAGGAACTAAAGTTACAAGTTTCATATTTAGAGGTAGTTGATTTATGTTATAGAAATCACTTTTCTCATAAAGAGAGAGTGTTAACTTTTGGGTTTACTCCAAAAGTGTTTTCACCTTGATAGGAGAGTGCTATATTTCCTATCCTAGTGATGATTCTTCATGGACATATGGATGGCTCAGAGTGGGTGGATATTTGACCTTGGCTAGGGTGCTATAATAATTCCATTTACCTAGGAGGTTTTTATCCTAATCGACATGATGAACAACCCATTGGTTCCACACAATGGAAAGTGGGTTGCTCAATTAGGGGAGGTACCAATATAGGAGGAGAAGCACTAGGAACTTGGAGGAGGGCACTTATCCCTATGAGCTTAGAACCATGCAATATAGATCTTGGAGTTTGGACACTTGACTTGAGGACACTTAGGTTGAGGAGCATACTTCATGAAGGTTGGTTATGGACTTGGACCCATATGTTGATGAGGAGCATTGGATCTTAGTGACCACATTGGTACACATGAGAGGAATATTCAACAAATGATAGGTGGCACACACTTGGATTTGTGTGAGGACATTGGGTTACCATAGTAGAAGAAGAGTGTTGGAGAGTGCACCATCCTAGAGGAGGGGCATTGAGCCCTAAGATAATCATGCTTGGAGGTAATTTCATATTGGGGGTTGGATAAACCATAGTATGATAGTTGTACATATTTTTATTATAGAGTGTTGTAGGTGGGATTTCCTTGTTTGTACGTGGAAAATAGTGCCAAAATAGATATTAGAATTTAGAACCAATACAAATTTCCTCAATAGTGCAGGAAGGTTCTCTTGTTACGACATCTTATCTCTTCTTGGCGACAACCCAATTTAGGAATTATCCTAAAAAAAAAAATCCATCAACCCATTCCTTTCAGTGGTCTCTGTACACAATTGGGATCCTCTTATTCATACAATAATTATCCATTGAGAATAATAAGAAGAATTAACACAATTTCCCCTGTAAATAACCTAATGGATAGGTGGCTAAGCAAGCTTAGATTTGGGGGAAGAGAAGCTTCAAGGAGAAACGATGCAATTGATACAGAGGGGGATTCAATTTCTCAAGGGTCAGATGTTGATACTGAGAGGGGGGTGAATCAGTATCAAGTACAATTTAAAACCTTTTTCAACTTATACTTAAACCATTCAATTATATCCAATGAGAAATGAACAATAGTATAAGA
>JZKD02S2247245.1:527995-544178 GCA_000966675.3 Picea glauca
ACATTTTCATTTTGAATCATCTTGTACTTGAACATTTAAGTGGGGTAAAAGGAGGTTGCCCCCTCGAAGAGGCTTATTATCTGAAATTATCTTTGTTTCAAGGCATTGAGTACTTGTCCTGAGGTTTTTCCATGCTATATTGATTTTTAGTTCTTAACAAGTAAGTTTTCGATTGTGGATGATGGTGATGCTTCTCATCCTGAAGTAAATGTAAATGAAAATTCGTTGAAGATGTTTTAGAGTTTTCTATGACCATGAAGAGAGAGAGAGAAAAACTAATGAAAATATGAAAATAAATCCCTCTAAATTCAATTGCAATGTGACTTCAAATGTGGGGAATGGAGACAAATTTGAGCTTGCAGATGTGGACATTTTGGAGAGCAAGGTGTTTGTGTCATAGGTTGCAAC
Source organism: Picea glauca (assembly GCA_000966675.3). Lineage (NCBI taxonomy): Eukaryota > Viridiplantae > Streptophyta > Pinopsida > Pinales > Pinaceae > Picea > Picea glauca. Next base: position 528,404 of record JZKD02S2247245.1, read on the forward strand.
AACAATTTATGCCTTACATGAACGATTCTAGTTGGAGGAAATAATAAAAGGGATGAGGTGGTGGTGGATATATTGGCCTTGAACTTGCCGCAGTCTTAAAAATGAAAAATTATAAAGTTAAAATGGTGTTCCCTGATCCATGGTTCATGCCTCGTATTTTCACTGAAGATATAACTTATTTACATGAGGGTTGTTATAAAGGAAAGGGTGTGGATATTATCAAAGTAATGGCTAATGGCTTCGAAAAGAATCACAACATGTTCTTATTCATCGCCTGGGTAGAAGCACATCGTGTATATTACTCTATGCAAAATCAGAAATTGCAAAATCACAGCTTGCAAAAGATTTTGCTAATGAAGCCTCTTTTATGAGCATGAACAAATTTAGTTATGTTGGTGGTCAATCCTAGGTTTCAGTTTTGAAACCTGGATTTGATACCATATGCGAGGCCTTCTTATTTCAAGGGATTCAAAACAAAACAATCAATATTTCCTACTGAAATAACTTCAAATTAGTTCATAGAATTTATTTCATGATTTTCTTATGCCAGGAATAAGCAAAAACAACATAATAAAAATAAAAACATAAAAACAACAAAAGCAAAAGCAAAAACATAATAACAAACGTTGGCCCTTGACCAAGTTTTGACGATTCTTGGTCATGTTTGACCTAGTTTTGGGACTTCGACAAGCTGTCGAGGGAGGAGTGCAACATGAAGCAGAGATTGTGGGATCTCAGCTACCTTTTAGGGATTTTTGGGTGTTGGACTTATGTAACGGATATGGGAATGGATTCCCATGGTTTTACCCATGTTTAGGCCCGATCTTGTAATGTATAAATAAGCATCTAGGTGATGTAAGAAGAGGCCAATGTGCTAAGTGCTAAAGTTCGATCTAGGTGATCGAAGAGTTGTAAGGTATGCTAAGTGCAAGTAATAGTTGTAAGTGCTTTGTGCATATTGTGTGAAGCTTGCAGAGCTAAGTGAAAGTGACCATAAGAGACTGTATGTAGGTTTTGTGTTGTAACCTAGCTTGGAGAAGGAAGATCTAGCGAAGAGTGCGCAACTCTCATGTCCCCTGCAAAGTTGATATTGAGACTCCGTGCATGTAATAAGATTGAAAGAAGCTAATAAAGAAGACAAAGAGATGGTGTACGTAGCCCCAGGGTGGGGGTGAACCACGTATATCCTATTTTGTTAATGCTTTTTTCTTTATGGTTTCTCTCATGTTTATATGATTAAATGCTTAGTGTGTTGTTAGATGATGAGTGAATATAATATGGTAGCTTAGTTCTGAATAATGTGAATGAATGCCATATATGATCTATGTTGGTATGCTTAGTGATTGGATCTATTGAATATGTATGAATACTGCGTTGATCTATTAATTAGGGTTTAGTTGCATTGTAGAATAACTAGGTATTGATGAACTATAACTGCTAAGTGTTATTTTAAGGTGTTACAGTCACATATCTGTGTCTTAGCTAAGGTTGTAGACACTGGATTCCTGTAACCACCCCTACCTCTACCTCAAGTGAGACTTCATCTGATTTGTAGGTGTTGATGAAAGGGATGGTAGTTAGGGTTTTGTTGGTGTGTTGTTGTTGTGTTGAACCCCGGGCCTGCCCCTATGCCAACAAATGGTTCCATTGTCGAGACCTGAAACTGTGATTGTTGGGAACTAAGGAAGAAGAAGATATGTGCAAATATTTGACCGAGAACTGTGAAATCTCTGTGCGTAGATCTGTTGCCCTAGTGTGAAGTATTCTACTTGATCTATGAATCTCTTTGCCAAGAAAAGAAGTGTGATTTGAAGAAAAGAGGTAAGATCTGAACTCTTTGTGCTCTGATAGAGGTAAGAATAGTGAAATTTTTTAGATCTGGAATCTTTGTGCTCTGACAAAAGTAAGATAAGTGGATATTTTTGTTTCAAAAGTATGGATCTAGGTATGTTTGATAATTTTTTTCCTAGCTTGAAAAGTAGGGCACAACTAGAATAAGAAAGATCTGATATAAGTAGATCTGATAAAAATAGTGAAAGATATGTTATACCTATGCATAGAAATAATATTTGGACTAACCAATGGATGCAGGATCCTAGAAATTTTTTTTTAGAGGTTAGCTACTATGATCCTAGTGTGAAATATAAGAAATGTTGGGGATCATTTAAAAGAAAATGAGGATTAACCCTTTGTTACAGTTGCAGAAGACCTGGACATCTGGCTAAGGAATGTCTTGGTAGATGATCTAGTTGTCTTTTTTGTAAAGCTATGGACCATGAAGTTTTAGATTTCCCTAGAATGATAGCTAATATTGAAAAAATGAATATGAGACAAGAAGACCATGAGAAAGGTCAAGCAACTAAGACAATGGCAGAAACCCCGAAAGAAGCAAAGACTTTATTGTTGCAAATGAAAGAAACCCTAAATGACCACTGGAATATCCACTTATCATAGATATTCAAAGAAAAGGAGTGCATATAAGTAAGAATAGGAGAATTCGACATTGATTGTGTTCTAGATGAAGAAACACAGGTGAATATTATGACCGAAAGAACTTCAGAAACTTTAGGAAAGCCTGTTATGATTCCTTCATTAGGGGGAATAGGATTATTTAGAGGGAAGATGATAACCCTGTGTGGGAAGCTCACCTAGATATCTATGAGGGCCCATGGAAATTTGACAGAGGAATAATTTGAAGTCATTAAATTTATTAAGAACAACGCCTCATTTTCTATATTACTAGGAAAACCTTGGATTGAAAGGGATTAGGCCAAAAGGAAAGAAGAAGAAGTCTTAGAGAAGAAGAAGCAAGAGTTTAAAGATTTCATGACTAGGAGGATCACACACTTGATTGCAGAACAGGAGAATAGATCAAAGTTATTTAAAACCAGAGACTTGGATGTCGAAATTCGAAGAATGCAAGAAGACTCATAGAAGACTGAAGAACCTACCCCAGATAGAGGAGAAGTATTTCCCTTGAATCCTAGGAAAGAATCTCAATAGCACGAAGTTACTATGCCAAGAGGAGATAAAAATCAGAATGGAAATAACAATATCGAGATGAAGCTCACTGGAAAGTAGGCTAGAAAACTAAGTAAGAAGAGATCAAAGATCGAAAAGTTACAAAAGGTTCCAGAGGGAACTTCGAAGAAGGAAAAATTGCAAAATTGGAACTTCGTTGGGATATCAAAACAACGTCACATGGCACTTCGCCATGACGAAGCAATATAGCCATTGGGAACAATATAACTATTAGACTGATACCCTGAATGGGTAGAAAGACATTTATGGTTAGAAAGCTTTCCATTAGACCATTGGGACCGCGCCGTAACAAACTGAATTGAATTAATGAAGGCTTCTCACCTATTGGAGAGATCTGTTGCCTAGTTATCTACTTATTCCATCGAACCTTGCACCGAGAACACTTTTTCCAACCGTGATTATCTGAGCCCACAGATTAGTTTATTTTGCACAGTGATCATCGCGCTATCACCATCCATCCCATTGCATTAAGTAGTTATTCTTCAAACCTGAGATATTCAACCACAAGCATGTATGTCCAAAGAACTTAGCATAGTCTAAGAGTCTATGAATGAGGTACTAATTGACCTCATGACTAAAAGAGTAATGTATGTGGGTATACAAGCTTCGTCAATGAGAGGAGTGCAAGCCTCTTCATCGACTGCTCACGGATCTAGACCATCCTAATCAGCAACGGAAAAGAGAACCAAGAACATAGATGAACTAGCAAATGCAAAGCTAATCCCAACCATATTACTCGAATAAATCCCGCCTCTATCTGCCATGGTGAGTCATGATAGTGTGCTGAGAGATTTTGAGTACACCATGGTTACTGCGTACCTCCCAAAGGGGATACACACAATTTGAGCACAGTATTAAGTTCAGGGACTTCAACTTAGGAGACCACAAGAATGATAGTATGCTTACCCCATACAAATACTTGACCAGGATGAAGAGGAAGAACTCGAAAATAATCCCCCAGTTGTGGACGATGAACCTCGCGTAGTCCACCCTGTTGAATGTAATGAAAATCCCACACTTTGGAAGGCACCAGGAAGTTAATGCCTGTGTCAAGCTCCTACTTTAATGTTACCATGGAGACTAATTATGGCTAGACTGACATATCACAGTCGATCCAATGTTGATCCATAGGATCACCAGATTGAGTATGCAAGGACCTGACTCACAGGACTTCTATCCAGGGAAAGTCGCAGATCGTGAGTTAGCACAAAAGATCAAGGATACATATGGCAATGTTGAGAAGGGGTTGCAAGGATACAAGGTAGCTTCCATCTAGAATGACTTAGTGCGCCTAACATGGTAATTAATCATAAGAAAGATAATAAGGAAGAACAGACCCACGCAGGTCACAGGCTTTGTCGTTGACCTCGCGGGGAAATGCATGGAAGGTGTACAGATGAAATGGGTGAAGTGCCTAGTTAATAAGATAGAATTAGACTGTCATGAAGCAGAAGATCAGGGCTACGAGTTCCACTTTAGTTGTCTCTTGATCCTCGTCACGTTTATTGCTTAGGATATGTCAGAAGGTGTGACCTTCTGGGAAATTGATTTGCTTGAGCCGCTTGCTGTAAATTTCACCATGCTTTGGTACTCGAGCGATATGGGAAAATAGTGGCAGTTGAATGTAGTCTTTCACACATACTATCTCTAGCTGAAGAGGGCTATCGAATTTGAACCTCACATGATGTTGAACACCCTATAGCGGTTCCGACCCATCATGATGTTTCGCGCAGATTGACACTTCATCTATATTACTACGTGAGAAGATGAACATAAGGAGGAGCTTCAGACATACTACAAGCTCTCAGAAGAATACCTTGAGGAGATAAATAAGGACTGGTCAGCAGACTTCCTTATCCTTGCTGACCCTGTAGAGATGTTTGATACTGAACTTGAAAGCCAAGAGGCCACCCACAAAGAACATGACACACCTGGAACCAACAGAATAAAGAAGACCAAAGAAGTCCAAGACTTAAGCAGTGCCTCAGAAAATACTGCTTCAGTATCATCGGGTTGAGGGGGTGATGATGAAGTAGAAGAGATAAATGGAAAAAAAGATGAGAAGAAGCAGGGCGAAGTAACACCGCCTAGAGATGAGGCTCATCCCTTGAATAAGAGGAAGGTTTCTCCCTCAAAACCCTCTTAATAGAATAAATCCAGAGCCACCTTAACTAATATGAAGACTGCGCTCACTATCAATGAATTTGACTTCATTATTGAAGCTGTAAACAATGCCTTGCAAGAAATCTTGCATAAATAAGAAGCCAAGAAAGAGGATATGTATGAATAATCGAGGTCAAAATCCGAGGGGTAAAATAGACCCTTTAGTCCAGTCGCCCAGTGTCCACTATGTCGCTGCCATTGGGAGAACCATATTTGGGAGATGAGCTAGCCCAAATCCACCGACTAGCTAATGCGACCGAAGCTCACCTTAGTCGCGCACAAGAAGAAATTGAACAAGCTACCCATGCCTTGAATCAAGTACAAGAAGCAATCGTAGAAAAATGTTGACTTGCAGAGCAGGAGAAGGTTTCTCTCTAGACAAAGTTTGAAGAGGAGAAAGAAAAAGAGCAATTTCTTGCAGAGCAACTCGAAGTAAAAGAAGAAGTCAATAGAGCACTCTTCTCCATGTCAGACTTAGAGCCAAAGGAAGAAGATCGATTCGAGCATCAACTAGAGCAGCTCCCGGAATCTATCCAAAATCTACAAAAAATAATATCAGACTTAGAGCTCCGCACAGTGCCCGACACCCTGCAGGATGTGAGAGATCAAAGAGATGCAACTGCTCGAAGCACAATTGAGAGAATAAAGGTCCTTTCCATGGAATGTAAGAAACTAAATGATTGCAGTGCCCAAACTTCTAAGTGACTTACTGAGAATCCATAATTGAAGGCATTGAAGTCACAGCTCTAGGAGGAAAAGAAGCAAGCAGAAACAATATAGGTGCAGTTGAAGCCCCTGTTAGTTGTTGAAAAGATAAAATGATTCCAAGAGCAATGCATTGCTCAACAGTAGGTCCACATTGTTATCACTCCAGGATTCCTTCTAGGTTGTAGGTCAAAGGTGCCTAGTAACTTAACTATTTTCTCAATTTTTCTCTTAATTGGATCAAGTCGGATGACTAACACAAGGTTTACTCAATCAAAGCACACATAGACATATTCACATAGACGGATTTTAACCAACTCCGTTTAGAGGATTCAAATAAGGTATATAGATGGATAGATCGTACAATATCAACAGAAACATACATAAGATATATGTATGAATGGCCAATGATATAAACAAAGAATACTTGTAAATCTTAGTTTATCAGTGTAATGACAAGATGACAGTTCTTAGACACTAGATAAGGATAAGAAATGAAATAAATCATTCAAATACAAGCATAGAATGGACAAGGAAGTAAAAATGAACATAATAGGTAAAAGAAGCTTATATTATGATATTCTATGAGAAGTTTGGGAGTACAAGAAATGTATAATATCCAAAGTCGAACACCTTCTTCTACAAAAGTCATGGGCTTTATAGCCTTTACAAAATATTTCCAAATCCTTGAAAACTAGATCAAATATACTAAAGACAGAAATTCAAAACATTTTTCAATAAACTAGGAATAGATTCTATTTTATAGGTCAAACTCTTATCCTGACAATCTTCATGGTCTTAGACAGCTGCACAGATCCTGATAAGATGATGGATGAGGTTGAAATTGCCACCTTGACATATAGGTAATTTTTTGCCAAAAATAGACAAGAAACCTGATCTTCTTCACCTTGATGGTGCCTTTAAAATTGGAATAGAGAACTAAAACATATGTCTTTAGTTATTATCTTCGCTCAGACATCATCCTTGTGTCATTTAAAATGATAAAACTGAGATTTGTGAAAAAAGACTCTCATTCTGCCAGTCCCTGTGCTTTCAGTGGCTTGGAAGAAAAAATTACAATGATTAAGCCACCGAAAGCCCTGTTTTCGGTTGCTAAAAATGCATGTGCAAGCCCAACTAGCCACCTAAAAGGAAGTCTTTGTAAGACTCCTACAATATGTTTCTATTTAACCAGATACTTTTTCCTCTGTTCTTTCCATTCATCTATCACAAGTCTTTCACCAACCAAGTGAAGAGTAATATCCTCTGGAGGTTTCTTGTATGCCTCAAGAGAATTTATTAGTACATTCATCTTCCAGTAAGAATGGCATAAAAACTAATACAATTATGAGTGAAAAATCTCCTGGACCTACACTTAACCAATATTTAAAGGCAGGAAGACAAAATATTTTTGTCTCTGTATACTTCTTGTATGTTTTATGAATACAACGATATCAGTAATGTTTCTACTTCGGCCACAAAGCAAATCCAAACTATGAATATTGCCAACTTTTCACAACCAAACATCTTAAAAGATCCAGCTTCAAAGGAAAATGCATGTTCATCAGGTAAGAAATGCCCATCAATGAATCAAGAGGTTTAGGAGGTTTGCACTATGTACTGGCAAGAATTGGTTCTGGATTTTATCCCAAATTCACGAAGCTCACTGTTTATTTGTGATTCATTGGACTTCTCTACATAATCAGAAACTAAAACTTCTTAATTTGAAATTTGTAGACCGAGCAGATGATGACAAGTTTGGAAGGAAGGATGTCAATTTGTTTTCTCTAAGAGCAATGCGCAACACTCAGCACATTTACCAATTCATCATAAATCGTATGTTGAAACTCTGAGTTTGTTTCCCATCTTCATATACTGTCAAAGACTCCGTGCACAAAACCTGAAATCCACATGTTCGTGGATCTTCCTTGTGGTTCTACACCTGATGCTACGAAGACTATTAGACAGTTGTATATGCATTTTGTGCCTGCAAATGGTGGATTTGGCAACTGTCTATTTAATATTTTTTTTTATCTTCTCAGAGATTGGATCCCTTATGTATCATATGTTTAAATCCTTTTCCCTTTAATTGTGCTAGCGTATAAATAGTTGGCTAGATCAGTGGAGTATGGAGTATAGAACTTGGTGCTTGCGTTTTAGTGACTTGTGGCTTGACCAGTGACTTGGCATAAGAATAGGCTTTGTGGTTTGGCTCAGCGTTGGGCTTTGTGTGTCGACTCATAGCTTCGACTCCTAGCTTGACTCATAACCTGGATTTGTATGTTGATTTGTGAAGTGAAATGTGGATTGGAATTTGGCTTTAGTATGTTTACTTGTTACTTTATTTTTAGCTCGGCCTGTAAACTGGGCATAAGAATTGGTTATAAAAAACCATAAATCTCGATAGGCTAGGTTAGGCTTAGGCATATGTAGTTGATTATGTGATGATATGGCCTCAGCCTTAGACTTTGGACTATGTACTAGGATTAGTAGTAGGATTAGGCTTAGGTCTTAGAATGCAATCACTTCGATCACTTACCACTTTACAACAAAATGCATATTATTGTTTGATTGTATAAAGCCAATAAAACTAAGTTTCTAGGCAATACTAACCAGATTTTGGAATGAAGGTCAGGAGATACTAAGGTAAAAGTAGTCAATGAGAGATTTGATGAAGAAGTGGAAGTATGATACTGGCAAAAATACCTAGGGGAACACAAAATCAAGTAGTGAGTAATAATGACATTCTCCAAAAATACCATTACTTTTAGGTCGCTAACATCTGGCTCCAGCTGGGATGGATACCTCCCTGTGAGGTTTCAAAGAACTTAGTAGTTCCAATCCCCTTTACCATTGGCCAATCGAGTTATTTGTCCTGTGCAATTGATCTCTTTCAAACCTGTAGCTTTCTCGTAGCCTACTCTGCTTATTCAACAACCAATAATTGAAAGAGTCCACATGCTCATATGGTAAGCTTATTCTTCTACCTGCTCCTACTCTAACCAACTGTACTTCTCCTTATCAAGTGAACTCATGCTTCCACTGAATCCATGTAAGAAAATGATTTACTGGCATCATGCTTGATCTTGACCCCAAAAATATAAGAAACCATAACAAGCAGAAATGCAATTGGAAAAGATGACAGAATTGTCCTTCTCCTGACAAAAAATATTTTGATATTTAAGATGCTCAGAATCTCCAAATAATCTGCAATAGGGTCATCAAAATAAAAAAGAAATACCTCTTTAAGTTGTTGTTCTAACTAAAAATTGAAGTACTTATGCTAATAGATTTTAGTGATCTCCATGTTGAATGTGGATTGCTCAGTATTTGCTGCAGAAAAATGTATGATCAACTGATGATCTAAACTTTTTTGTTCCCTTTTATCATATTCCTGTGATTTGAATTTATCACTATGATCTGTTGGCCTATTGCAGTTGAATAATTTCTGAGAGAGAAGAAGTAATATGTTCGTGATCTTCTATATCATTGCCTTCTTCATCGTTAACAGCCTTTATACCAGAATCTGAAACAAAGGGTTCAAAAGGAAGATAGTCCTCTTGATGTTCCTTATGAAGATAATATGATTTTTGCAAATTATTTTCCTCATTATTGTTGCAACTTCCTTCCATCTGCCAATCTGAAAGCTGAAGTCTGTCTTCATTGATTTCTATTGGCTTTTGACCAAAAAAAAACTGCTCATATTCACAAATCTTTAAATCTTCTTCTTCATAATAATGATCACAAGAGGGTAACATAATAGGGTTTACATGATATGGATTAGGATCAGCTAAGAAAATATAATTTCCTATGTAATCATTGGTTATCATAGGCTCAATTTGTCTTGTAAACTGATCATAAAATTTAGATTCATTTCTGTCTCTGGAGTACTCTTCCATTATTAAAGAATCCAAATCTGACTCTAAAATAAACTCACATGCTTGTTGTTGTTCTAATTTTGCTTCATAAGCATTACCTTCCTGCTCAAAATCTGAACTATACTGACATTCTATTGGCTCAAGTACATGCAGATTTTCAAAATCAACCGTCTCTTGGATGCTCCTGGAAGCACATATGTTTTCTTCCACCTCTTGAGCATATTCAAATAAGCTCCTTAAGGATGAAGACTTCCTTTCTAGAAGAAGAAGTGCAAGTTATGAATGCAATCCCATAACATAATATATCATGGTAGGTGTCTCTATAGGATGGATATCCAAAGGCATATCATGGTAGATGCTATAAAATTTACGATTGAAGACAAGCAAAGCTTCACCCTGCTCTGTCTTCAAAGAACAAAAATTAGCAAGGTATGAATCTAATGATTTACTCTTGCCCCAATTCTTCGAAAAATCTTTAGAGAACTCGATCCAAGAACCAATGGAGTCAGTTCTTAGAATCTTAAACCATATGGAAGCATCTTTGATCAAAGACTTAGAGAAAAATCTCATGATCACATCTTCATGAACAATCTCAAACTAATCAATAAAATCCTCAAAGGAGTCTAAGTGCCTCTCAGATGAAACTTGATTCTCTCCAGAAAACCGGGGAAGATATTCAAAGTAGTCAAGAGGGTAAGGATGAAGGAAATAGGTCAACCTCAAAGACTTGAAAATATTCATCCTGATTTTAATTTGAAAGGCAGTGGGTTGATCATGAAAATTAACAAGTTGATGACAAGGTTTTGCTGTAATGCCAAGAGGTGTTCAGATATGAAAGGGTTTGGAATCAATTTCAACATTCACAAACTCAGAAGGGTTATTGGATTCAAGAGGAGATGGAATGCAAAACTCATCTTTATGAATGGGCTAAGGTAAAGATATTGAACCTTGTTCTGCAATACAAGCAGGTTGCAAGATTTATTCTTTTGAGATTGGATATATACAGGAAGAATGATGATTTTATGAATATACAAAACAAAAAATGGTTCTCTTTACATGCAAAGGGAACAACATGAAAGAGATGATAAATAAATACAACAATTCATGAAGAAGACTAATGTACTGATACCTGGATTTGAAATTTAGCCTCTTCATCTATTGTCAATCAGATTCTCCCTAGTGGAGTCTTTAATCGTGGAGTCGTCAGGAAGATTATACAGTCAATTCTGTTTCCTCCTTTTGTCTGCCATCAAAAGTCAAATCCATGTCGTTATTCCCAGGCAAACTAGTTTCACTTCTATTCCCCGACAACGATGCTAAATTGTTATCACTCCAAGAGTCCTTCTAGGCTATAGGTCAAAGGAGCCTGGTAACTTAACTATTTTCTCAATGTTTCTCTCAATTGGATCAAGTCAGATGACTAACACGAGGTTTACTCAATCAAAGCATGCATAGACATATTCACATAGACAAGGATTTTAACCAACTCTGTTCAGAGGATTCAAATAAGGTATATGGATGGATAGATCTTATAATATCAACATAAACATACATTAGATATATGTATGAATGGCCAATGATATAAGCAAAGAATACTTGTAAAGCTTAGTTTATCAGTGTAATGATAAGATGACAATTCGCATACACTAGATAAGCATAAGAAATGAAATAAATCATTCTGATACAAGCATAGAATAGACAAGGAGGTAAAACTGAACATAATAGGTAAAATAATCTTATATTATGATATGCTATGAGAAGTTTGGGATTACAAGCAATGTATAATCTCCAAAGTCGAACACCTTCTTCTACAGAAGTCATAGGATTTATAGCCTTTACAAAATATTTCCAGATCCTAGAAAACTGGATCAAATATACTAAAGATAGAAAGTCAAAACAGTCTTCAATAAACTAGGAATAGATCCTATTTTATAGGTCAAATTTGTATCCTAACAATCTTCATGGTTTTCGACAACTGCACAAATATTGATAAGTTGATGGATGAGGTTGAAATTGCCACCTTGACAGATAGGCAATTGTTTTCTAAAAATAGACAAGAACCTTGATCTTCTTCACCTTGTTGGGGCCTTTAAAACTAGAACAAAGCACTAAAACAGATGTCTTTAGTTATTATCTTCGCTCAGAAACCATCCTTGTCTCATTTAAAATGATAAAACCAAGATCTGTGCAGAAATACTCTCATTCTGCCAGTCCTTGCGCTTTCAGTGTCTTGGGAGCAAACTTTACACTGATTAAGCCACCGAAAGCCCTGGTTTTGGTTGCTAAAGATGCCTGGGCAAGACCAACTAACCACCGAAAAGGAAGTCTTTGTAAGACTCCTACAACCTGTTGTTGTTTAACCAGATACTTTTCCCTCTGTTCTTTCCATTCATCTATCACAAGTATTTCACCAACCAAGTGAAGAGTAATATCCTCTGGAGGTTTCTTGTATGGCTTAAGAGACTTTACTAGTACATTCATCTTTTGGTAAGAATGGCATAAAAACTAATACAATTATGAGTGAGAAATATCCTGGACCTGCACTTAACCAATATTTAAAGGCAGGAAGATAGAATATTCTTGTCTTTGTATACTTCTTGTATGTTTTATGCATACAACGATATCAAGCATGCTTCTACTTCGGCCACAAAGAAAATCCAAACTATGAATATTTCCAACTTTTCACAGTCAAACAGCTTAAAAGATCCAACTTCAAAGGAAAATGCATGTTCATCAGGTAAGAAATGTCCATCAATGAATCAAGAGGTTTAGGAGGTTTGCATTGTGTACTGGCAAGAATTGGTTCTGGATTTTATCCCAAATACACGAAGCTCATTGTTTCTGTGTGATTCATTGGACTTCTCTACATAATAATAAACTAAAACTTCTTAATTTTGAAATTTGTAGACCAAGCATATGATGACAAGTTTGGAAGGAAGGATGTCAATTTTTTTTCTCTGAGAGCAATGTGCAACACTCATGGCACCTTTACCAAGTCATCATAAATTGTATGCTAAAAATATGAGTATGTTTCCCATCTTCATAGACTGTCAAAGACTCCATGCACAAAGCCTTAAATCCACAACTTCCTGTCTCTTTCTCATGGTTCTACACCAAGGCCCGATGCCTTCAATCTGTCAAACATTCCAACAACTGATGATATGTAGACTATTGGACAATTGTATATGCATTATCTTCCTGCAAATGGTGGATTTGGAAACTTTCTATTTAATATATTTTTTTATCTCCTCAAATATCAAATCCCTTATGTATTGTGTTGGCATATAAATAGCTGGTGAGATCAGTGGAGTGTGGAGTATAGAAATCGGTTCTTGTGTTTTAGTGACTTTTGTCTTGACCAATGACTTAGCATAAGAATAGGCTTTGTGGTTTGTCTCAACATTGGGCTTTGTGTGTCGACTCATAGCTTCGACTCCTAGCTTGACTCATAACCTGGCTTTGTATGTCAATTTGTGAAGTGACACATGGAATGGAATTTGACTTTAGTATGTTTACTTGTTACTTTATTCTTAGCTTGGCCTGTCAACTGGGGATAAGAATTCCCTATAAAAAACCATAAATCCAAATAGGCTAGGTTAGGCTTAGGCATATGTAGTTGATTATGTGATGATATGGCCTCGGCCTTAGAATTTGGTCTATGTACTAGGCTTAGTAGTAGGATTACACCTAGGTCTTAGAATGCAATCACTTCAAGCACTTACCACTTTACAACAAAATTCATATTATTGTTTGACAGTATAAATCCAATAAAACTATGTTTCTAGGCAATACTAACCATATTTTGGAATGTAGGTCAAGAGATACTAAGTTCAAAGTTGTCAACGAGAACTTTGATGAAGAAGTGGAAGTATGATAGTGGCCAAAATACCTAGGGGAACGATAAATAAATTAGCGAGTAATGAGGACATTCTCCAAAAATACCATTACTTTTAGTTTGCTAACACACACCATTCAAAGCAGACTCATGGAAGTGACCCATAGGCTACAACATATATAGGATGAGGCTTGCCAACTATTTGCAAAGATTATTGGCCAAGGAGCAGAACTAGAGAAATTCGTCACTATAGTTGAACAACACCTAGAGGGACCTGTCAACGAAGAAGTCATCCAAAAGTTCATTGAACAGGAGGCCATGGCACAACAACAAGTCGAAGAAACTCGATCCAAGATCGAGGCTTTTGAAGCAGAGCTACCCATATTAGAGTGACTTGGGATGTGTCATAGGTGAGTGTTGGGGGCATGTTGGCCCTTGACAAAGTTTTGAGGATTCTTGGTCATGTTTGACCTCATTTTGGGACTTCGACAGGCTATCGAAGGTGGAGTGCAAGATGAAGCAAAGATCGCAGGATCTAGGCCCCTTTTTAAGGATTTTTGGGTTTTGGGCTTATGTAATGGATATGGCAATGTTGGCCCATGGGTTTACCCATGTTTAGGCCTGATCTTGTAGTGTATAAATAAGTAGCTAGGCGATGTAAGAAGAGGCCAGTGTGTTAAGTGCTAAAGTTCGATCTAGGTGATCAAAGAGTTGTAAGGTGTGCTAAGTGAAATTAATAGTTGTAAGTGCTTTTTGCATACTATGTGAGGCTTCCAGAGCTAAGTGAAAGTGACTATAAGAGATTGTATGTAGGATTTATGTTGTAACCTAGCTTGGAGAGGGAGGATCTAGAGAAGAGTGCACAAATCTCCTGTCCCCTATGAAGTTGATCTTGAGGCTCTGTGCATGTAAGAATATTGAAAGAAGATAATAAAGAAGACGAAGAGCTGGTGGACATAGCCTCAGGGTCGGCGTGAACCACATATATCCTGTGTTGTGAATGATTTGTGCTTTATGGTTGCTCTCTTGTTTATATGATTAAATGCTCAGTGTGTTGTTAGATGATGAGTGAATCTAATATGGTAGCTTAGTTATGAATAATGTGAATGAATGCCAGATATGATCTATGTTGGTATTCTTAGTGCTTGGATCTATTGAATCTGTATGAATACTGTGTTGATCTGTTAATTAGGGTTTAGTTGCACTATAGAATAAATTGGGTATTGATGAACTACAATTGTTAAGTGTTTTGTTAAGGTGTTACAGTCACAGATCTATGTTCTAGCTAAGTTTGCATACATTGGAGTATTGTAACCACCCCTACCTCTACCTCGGGTGAGACTTCATCTGATTCGTAGGTGTTGCTGAAAGGGCCGGTAGTTAGGGTTTTGTTGGTGTGTTGTTGTAGCACTGAACATCAAGTATGCCCCTGTGCCAAAAACAACAATATAATGATAACAAACCAATTGGTAAAATGCATACCTCGACCTGAAGGTTGGTTGATTAAGCCCCTTTTTCACTTGTTCTTGAGCTTGCCCAAAATGCCCAACTGAATATTAACCTCCTAGACAACTAGGAACAACCTCTTCGACTCCCTAGCTCTAGGAATCCTTTCAGTTTCCTGGCCCTCGAGCCCAAAGTTCCCAGCAACAATATTTCCTTGTGAGAGTTCCCAAAACAAATTGTTCCTCCAATTTCCTCCTCTCTTTCATAATTTCTTCCTCCTTCTTCCCCCAATTTTCCCCAAAAAATAGAGATCCCTCTTCCAAGTCCTCCCCCTCTTCCTTATCCTCCTCTCAAATCCCTCTCATTAATTCCTAAACAACCCTATCCCCCCATTAATGCCCCAACAATCTTATCCCCCCATTCATTACTTCACCTAACTCTTATTAATAAAGTAATAAAAATACTCATTTAATTAAAATAAATTAAAAACTATAATAAATAATTAATCAAATTGGGTTGTTACAAAAGAGGTGAAGGGGATTTGGATATGTTAGTGAAGGATCCAAGTCAAGTGGGATAGGGTATAGGGAATTGAGGGCCAAGGGTTATGTCCAGGGATAGGGATATATATGATGGGCCAAGAGATAAGGTTATGGGCCAAGGGAATGTGGGACCTAAAATGAAGGGGGACCAAACCTATGATTAA
>JZKD02S2247245.1:568975-595130 GCA_000966675.3 Picea glauca
ATGTATATGTATATGTATATGTATATGTATATGTATATGTATATGTATATGTATATGTATATGTATATGTATATGTATATGTATATGTATATGTATATGTATATGTATATATATAGTTTTAGCTATTCTGATCATATATAGATATTCATCCTAAGTCTGGTTTTGACATGTACATGGTTGGATATTTTAAACTAAGCAATATGACTCTGCATATGTACTTGCAGTAATATAGGTATACATATACATTTACATAATTCAGTTCGATTCACAACTAGCACACACATAAATTTACTCAACGAATAGAATTAAAACTGTAAGGGTTTATCCTACAATTTATTCCATTCCATCAATAATTTAATCAACATAAATAATTCATCAGAATTAAATTAGATGTATTCTATCAGCCATTAAATCAAAACAACATTCGATCAGAGAAAGAGTAGATGAACATATCTGAGAAAGTTACCGAACAACAAATGGAACAGCCAAGTTCCTCCCAACCTTAGAAAGGAACAACCAGTCCTACTTGCTCCGTTCACCCCCTAACCTAACCATGAATCCATAAGGGAGAAATCCAAAAATCCTCCTCAGATATAATCTGTCAATTTTCAGAAAACTTCTCCTTTCCTCACACTCAGAAAATAGTGCTTATAACAGAAAGTGATCTCCTTTTCCCCAGCATAATTGGCAGGGTCCTGCCTCCTCCCATATTCTATATATCCCAAAGAATTTGTGCCTAGGTCTTTTTCCCTTGGGAATTTTCGTAGCTTTCCAAATCCCTGATTTACAAGGGATGCCAATTGACAAATTCCTGATTTTCCACTTGTAACATTTATCCCTGAGGTAGATCCAACATGTTCCCCACTCATGGAGTCATGGTCATCTGATTTCAACATGGCTGTTCCATTTGTCCATCAGTAATAAATATAAAAATTATTTTTTTCTTACAAGTGTCATAGTCAAAGAGTTGGTTGGGCAAATCAAATCTTTGTCCAACAATCATAATTAATAAATTACAATTAACTAAATTCGAAATTTGGAATTTCCATAAATGACAATAATTTTCCAATTTCAAATTTACCAAAAATGGAAATAAATTCCTAATTATTTCTAGACTTAAAAATAATTTATTTTTGGGGATGTTACACCATTCATCTTCATATTTCCTGGAAATAGAATCAACCACCAAATTTTCTTTTCCCCTCTTGTAAACAATCTCATAATCATATTGTTACCCATGATTTTGGTCGTCATGATGATGTATTGATGATGGTGTACTCAGGCTTTTCATTAGAACTTTCTCCAGAGAAAAGTTACATTCATCTCTTCCAAAAAATCACATTTTTGAGGAAGGTTCGTAGGCTACCAATACATTTGCCTGCGAGAGTGCATGATTCTCGCAGGCTGCCTTAAGCTAGGGTGCGAGAAGTTTGCACTGTGTCTAACTGCTAGAGTGCAAACACTTTCTAAAGAAGGGAAAAAGGATGAATTCTCAAAGCTTCTAGAAGGGAATCTTCTAGAAGGATGAGATGGCATTCGAATGGTTATCTAAGTACTAGATTTCCTGATATTTTGGGATCATTCTTATCCAAGTAACTAATTCATTCTCTCCTATATATTGAGGGAATTCTCATGGAAAAGGTTAGAAGCAAACAAGGTTAAGAAGATATTGGAGAATTAGTGAAAGATTATGTGAAGGACTGATGCTACAACAGCTAGAGAACTCTAGCAAGTTTATCAAAGGTGGTTGATCTTCTTCATACAAGTGAGCAAGTGTGTGTGTCAGAGCTAAGGGTCATCGAAAGGAGGTTTGCAACATCAAGGCTCAGGTTGTAATATTTTCTATCAATCAATATAATACAGTAATATGTCCCTTTCCCATAAAGATATGTTTTCTTTATTGTATAACTCCTTGATCATATACATAGGTTCCCTGTTGAATATATTAAGTTTCTTTCACTTCGATTGGTTTGAGTTGTCCTGGTCTTGGTTGTGCAAGAGCATTGGAGCGAAATTGGAACAAAAAAGACCCAAGGAAGTGTTCATACGAGATGTTCATGATTCTTGCCTCCTAGTTCATTCAATAGCCGAAATCTAGGGAAAGAGTATTATTCTGTCTTGTTTTGTTCTAGATCCAGGTGGATCTTGGGAGATCAGTTTGTGTCCGCACTTACGGATTTATCCAATAAAAAAATTGGCGACTCCACTAGGGTACAATCCCATTTTCTTTGTGGCTTTTGATATTTTTCTCTGGCCATTTTCTCTGGTTTCATTTTTCTCCTGTCCTATCAGTCTCTGAGTCTTCAAGATATCTTGATAGACCTTCTGGGTCCAGAAGCCTTTTTAAATTTTACTTCATTTTTCAAATTTTTTGATATGTTCAGGAATTCTCTCACTACACTCCATTACAGCCTATGAGAACTGGTCAGGTTCGCACCCTGCTCATAGGGTTTAGCGCGAGGTTCTCTCACCTTGCTCAAAGGTTGCCTGTGAGAATCATAGATTCTCGCACTCTGTTGTATTGCTTGCCTGCGAATAGTCTCTTTCAAAATTTTGGAATTTGAGTTTTTGTCTTTCTAACTGCCCAGATCAGTTGAAATACATCTTATGGGTTTCTTGGACTATTGATTGATACCTTTCTTGCTTTAGTTTGCATGCGTGGATAGTTTTAGGGTTTCAAGACTTTTCTTGGCATTTGTGACTTGACTTTTGTTTCTTAACTCTTCTCGGCAAAACCATTCTCTCTGAATTCAGATTTTGAGTGTGTTTGATTAGTTGAGATCCAATGATTAGTTGAAAGTTAAGTTTGTGGGTTTTCTCATTTTCTTATTGGTTCGAAAGAAATTTTCATTTGCATTGGGAAGATTCTTTAGTTTTTTCTTTATTTTTTCTTTCATTGAAAGAATTGATTGGGTTGTTATTGCTTGATTCTTTATGATTTGATTTTCTGCTCTCTCATTGATATAGTGAGGGTTCTTTTTGAAAAGTGAACACAAAGGTTTTTCTTTCATTAAATTGTTTTTTTGTCATTTACAAAACATTGAAAATCAAATTTTAGAGATTGTTGAAGTATTAAAAAAAAGAAACATAGAGAATAGTAATTCAATAACTGATTGTTTGCATTGATATTTGAAAGGAAATTTTGCATATAGTTCCTAGTTGATCTGGAAAACTTCTCTCTCTCATATATAGGATTCATTGAACGAAAAGTGATATCTTTCATTCTCATTCTTGCATTATTGGGTCATATTTATACAACATGAGTTTCACTTCCATTACCTTTGAGTAAACAACAGCTCTTAAAAACATTGCATAATCTTAAAATTTATCTAGTAACTCTTTTCTAGGGCTCTTTTACACCAACATTTAGCTAGTCTAGTGCTTTGGAGTAGGAAGAGAGATACACTCTCCAAAAGCTCAAAACACACAATAGCATCTTGAGTTAGGGAGTGTTAAATTTCATTTGCAACATATTGTCCTGGGAAGCCCTTCTAACACAAGGGTCAAGCACTAGGTCGCATTGGTGTGGACAGAGTTACTCACCATGCTTTGTTGACATCAGTGTAGAGATTGCACGTATTATGCGGGTCACTCGAAGGTATACCCACAATGATGACTGGAAGCCTTTTGAGTTGATTTCGGGCTAGATACCCTGCCCTTGCGTGTATTGATTTCGGGCTAGATACCCTGCCCTTGACGAATTTTCCCCCAGGTTTTACTATTGTTTGTGGTGAGCTTAGTTTCCTATCTCTCTAGGTTATTACCCAAGGTGTCTGTGGAGGGGAAAGTCTTCATGGTACCTAGAATTGGCGTTGATCAAACTCACTCGGGCTCCTTGGAGGGTATACCCATGATTATGTGTGGGAGCATGCACCAGGGTGTAAGTCCGTTAAGCAGGGCGTCAACATAAATTTTCCACAATAGCCCTGTCCCTTCTCGTCTCATTGTTGCGACGTTGGATTTCATCACCAACTAGTGGCTTCGAAATTAGAAGGTCTTGTTTGCCTGGTGATTGTTTCCTAGATTTTGTTTACTAGTGCGTGTTGTTTCTCGAAGTTGAACTTAAGAATTTCTTCGTGGAGCTTGTCACTCATTTACAATTGCTCCCCCATGATGTTCACGTAGGATGCAAGGTTTATCTCTAGAACATATGGATGATTCTCAACCTTTGCCTACCAGTACACCTGAAGGCTCTCCTCATCAGGGAGAAGTCCTAGTCGTTACCCCACCACACGTGGAAACAAGTGAAGTCCCAGTTGTCACCACCCCACAAGTGGAATCAACTAAATCTCTAGAACCTTTTCGAATTACTAATACTAGAGAGGACTTTCGCATTCCCCATGGTGAACGCCCTTTTGTGCGATTAAATTCTTTTGGGGATTTAGTTGTTACTTCGTCTGGATCACCCGTTGGGCCTTTTCCCGGTGTAGAAGGCCAGGATCCTTTTTGTTCTGCAGGTGATTTCCGCAGGACTCTTTTTAGTCCTGGTTTGCCCGTGGTCTCTGAAATCCACCCTTCGGTGTTTTCTGAGACAGAGTCTGTACCGGTGAATAACACTTATCACTTTGTTCTCCCTGCTGAGATGGCCCATCTTGCGAACACTACGAGTGTCCCAACTGGATTTACTACAGCTGGACTTCCTCCTATAAACATCCAGCGAACACCCAATGTTACTTCGACGCTACCACCCGGTTACCATGCATTGAATTCTTTGTTGAATGCTTCAAATCCAACACCTCCGCAAACCCCTTCTGGTACTCCTGGTGGTCCTTCTTTTCATGGGCATCTTATTCCCGATTTTATTCTGACACTCCCTCAATTTCCTTCTGGCATTCCTAATCCTAGTGGCACTATTCCGTCCGTTGCACCAAACTTGCAAATTCCCGTTGGGGGGCAAGGTGGAACATTTCAACCTACTTTTACCGGACATGTTCCATAACTACTCAACTTTCGATTGGAACACAACCTCTGATTGGAACTCCACCCACGATAGGGGGACCAACTCCACCTTTTGGAAAAAATATACCTCCTTCTTTGGCCCATTATTAGACACAGATGCTACAAAATCTTCCTCAAATGACTGGGAGGCAACAGCCTACTCCTACTGTGGGCCAACCTTATCCAGGTATACCTAATCCTATATGGGGATAGGGTCAAAATACTCAACCTTAGGTCCCTACTCAAACTCAAGGTTACAATCCTTGGAATTACTATCCTCTCTAACCACCACCAAATCAGCCGGGGTCTTCCCACTATGGGAAAACTGCATACAGGCCTACTGGTTTGCCAACAGGGCTTCCACCCCAAAGTCACTAGTACTCACAATTCAATCGACAGTTACCTTTTCTTTCTACTTTGGATTTTCCAGACTTGTCTAGGATTCTGAATGATCCTATTCGTCACTCTCCCCAATGGCCCGTTATTCCAACCAAGCTTCCATCGGACATTCCCAAATTCGATAGCAAGGTGGGAGAGGACCCGAACAATCATGTTATGAATTTTCACTTATGGTGTTCATCCAACTCTTTGATGGATGACTCTATTCTCCTATGTCTTTTTCAACGAACTCTTACTAGTTCTACTGCGAAGTGGTATATTGAATTTCCACAAGGTTTCTTCTCCGATTTTAACACCCTAAATATGGATTTTCTTACACATTACCAGTTACCGATCCGTTATGATACCGTGACTGAGATTTTGACTTCCTTCAAACAGACTAAAGGCACTCATATATCGGATCACATCCATGAGTGGAGAAGGAGACGATGTCTCATCAACCTTGAACTCCCTGATCAGTTGCTGGCAGAATGGTTTACGAAATCCTTTGTGAATGAAATTGGTAAAGACATTGCCATGGGTGGTGTTGTTACGGAGGAGCAGGATATAAGTTGTGCTCAATATCTCAATCTCGTTTATTCGCAAACGGGAACTCTTTATGATTTGTTACCTGAATTACCTCATCCTTGTGCTTCCAGCACTTCAACTACTCCAGCGGCCTCACATGCAGCTAATGGTGTGATTGGTACTTTCCATGCCCACTCACATTCTGTTTCAAGTACAACCCCTAAATCTACATCTTCTAATGTTCAAAATGCTTCGTTTCCTACTACTTCCACCGATAAAACCTCTGAGGTGAACATCGTTCAATCTACCCCGATCGGTAAAAATAAATGTAAAAAGGGGAGAGGCAAGAATAAGGAGAGAAAAAATAATAATCCAACAGAGCACACTAAAACTCCTCCTGTTGAAGATTGGGATAAGCGCAAACCATGATACCCTTGCCTTATCTGTGGTGATGATCACTACATGAAGGATTGTCATCGACGTGCCGAATTTACTAAGTTCCTTCAAGGGATGCCAAAACCATCTACGTCGGTAGTCTTGTCCCAACCCTTCCCATCTCAAAAACAGGCTCAGTTGGTCATCCATGACCAACCATATACTTCTACGACTTCATATGTTTTGATGTGTACTGGTGATTCTAAGCAAAACAACGTTGCAATTACAACTAGAGCCAAAGATTATTCTCCATCTAAGGAGAAGGTTGATGATTTACCTCCTACTTTGGTCCAACCCTCTCCACTGACTCCACCTACAAACGATCCTCTTCATCTCGAATGACCGAGCCTTGATACAGTCCTGCGACCCCCTAAGGGTGTTGTTCGCAAGTCGACTTTCAATCCTCATGCTCGTGTGGCCCAGAACTACAGCATTGTGGAAGATCTGGCCCAGGCACCTTCAGCAATGTCAACCCTTGAAGTCCTTCAGTCTTGTCCTACACAGCGGAAGGCACTGTTGAAAGCTATAGGTGGAATTGACCCTACAGATACGAATTTGATAGTCTTTGACTTGGAATATCATATTCCAAGGTTACTCCCTCATCTTGCATTCCAGATACAAGTTGTTGTCTCAGACAAGAACATTTGTCGAACTGTTATCGATGAGGGTGCCTCTATGTGTGTAATGTCTTTTGCTTGTTGGAAAGCCATTGGCTCTCCTCCTTTAAATGAATCAAAAAACACTCTAAAATCCTTTAATGGCTCTAGTTTTAAGCCTTACGGTGTTCTTCCCTCGTTTCCCATTACACTAGAAGGTAAGATAGTCCAAGTTGAAGTGGAAGTCTTCGATGCTCCCTTTGATTACAATCTTCTGCTTGGTCGTAGCTGGATCGATGCCATGCGCGTTGTTGTCTCAACGCTTTTCCATGTCGTCCATTTTCCTCATCAAGGAAAGGTTGTTACGGTTGACCAACTTTCCTTCTTTAATTCCGATACTCGTACTGGCAACGTGTCATTTATAGATAAAACCCCGCCGGGTTACGAGAATGTCGGTGTCGGCCTTTTAAAAGACTCTTCATTGATGGGTACTTTTCCCATTCCGCCACCTGATATTCAATGCCTGTCCGTAGCCTATATCAATATGATCTCTGTCGTACCTCATGCACTTCCTGTGTCTCCCAACCCTTGGATAGTCCCTGACCCTGGAGATCACACTCGTTTTGGCGACGTCATGCCATTAAGTCCGGTTGAGTTTGCTTATCATGCCATTCAATCGACAATGCTTTCTACCTCTTCTCCTGATGAGTTGTCTCCCGATCCTTTCCGTGTTGTCTTTCCCACTGATGAGATGATCATGTCCGTCATGGAAGACACCCCTTGGGACGATGGACATCATCGTTCCATACTCTTTTTGGAACAACACACTCTGGAGAACTACCAATGAATTTCGACTTCGTTGACCATTGTTGTCATATCCATCGTTCCCGGATCAACACATGATGTGTTTGCCGAAGGGAACCTCAGTAATATATCACCCACGATTCCCATTGATATATCCGTTAAACCTGGGATAGTTGAAAATGTTCATATTGGAGCTTCGTGTTCTCTGGATGAGATTGTCACTTATACATCTCTGTTCAAAGAATTTTGTGACATCTTCGCCTGGAGCTACGAAGAGATGCCAAGTATCGACCTTGCTATCGTTGTACATGAGATTAAGACATACCCCGGATCTAGACCTATCTGGCAGCGCCTAAATATAGTACACCCACGTAAAGCGACGACTATTAAGCTTGAGGTTGAAAAACTTCTCAAAGACGACTTTATTTATCCCGTGGCTCTGGTAGAATGGGTTTCCAACCCTGTACCGATTGATAAGAAAGGTGGCAGTATTCGTGTAT
Source organism: Picea glauca (assembly GCA_000966675.3). NCBI lineage: Eukaryota > Viridiplantae > Streptophyta > Pinopsida > Pinales > Pinaceae > Picea > Picea glauca. The sequence goes on from JZKD02S2247245.1 coordinate 577,155, forward strand.
CTGTTGATTATAGGGATATTAACAAAGCATTTCCAAAAGACAACTTTCCAACCCCTTTTGTCGACCAGATTGTCGATGATTGCACCGACAGTGAAATCTTCTCTCTCATGGATGGTTTCTCCGGCTATAATCAAATTAACATCGCTCCCAAGGACCAACATAAAATTGCTTTTATATGTCCTTGGGGTACTTTTTCCTATAGGAAACTTCCCTTCGGTCTTAAGAACGTTGGCGCGACGTTTCAACGTGCTATTTCTTATGCTTTTCATGATATAAATCATATCTTTCAACCCTATCTGGATCATTTACCAGCTCATTCTTTGCAATGCGTCGATCACCCCACTCATCTCTGAGCTATTTTCATTCCTTGTCGGTTCTATCACATTCATTTAAATCCTCATAAATGCATTTTTTGCATAGAATCCGACCGTCTTCTTGGTTTCATCATTTCACATCAAGGGATCCGGGTGGATCCAATTAAGGTTGAGGCGATTCTTAATCTCCCTCCTCCTTCAACACTATGCCAGTTACAAAGTTTGTAGGGGAAAGAAAACTTTCTTCGTCGTTCAATTCCTAATTACACCGAGATTACTCGTGGTTTTACACGACTACTAAAGAAATATTCTGAGTTCGTCTGGGACATCGTTGCTAACAATGCTTTTGAGGCTTTGAAGTTGTCCCTCACGCGAGCTCTGCTTCTCTTTCCTCCTGACTATAGTTGTAATTATTTTCTTTATCTTGCTACCTCTAAGTATACTATTGGCATGGTTCTCATCCAGGAGGATGATGCACACGATGAGCATGTTATTTATTACTTGAGTAGAAGTCTCACTTCCACGCAAATCAAGTACCAACATGTTGAAAAATTGGCCTTGGCTGCCGTTCAAGCTATTCAACACTTTCAGCATTATATCCTTTCACGGAAAACTACAGTGATTTCTCATTCTAACCCTATGCAACACATTTTGACACGTCAATTTCTAGGGGGAAAATACTCCAAATGGATTGTCATTCTCCAGGAGTTTGACTTGGAATTCGATCGTGCCACCTCTAAGAAATCCTTAGTTTTCGTTGAGTTGATATGTGATTTTCCTCACTCTGCCACGGAAAATGTAGCAGTAGATTCATTACCTGATGAGTCTCTTTCCCTCATTAGCACTGACGATCTTTGGTATGGAGATATCATTATATATCTACAAACCCAAACTTTCAGGCCTTCTTTGTCTAGTACTGAACGATGTCGCATCTATTATCAAGCACATCAATACATTATCCTCGAGGATACTCTTTACTGTTGCGGAATTGACTTTTTTTTTCGATGTTGACTGATGTTTGATGACGCTGATAAAGATCTGAATGACTGTCATTCCGAAGAATGTGGTGGTCATATGTCTGGGTATGCTACTGCCTAGAAGATCTTACGAGCAGGTTATTTTTGGCCTTCCTTGTTCAACGACTGCATTACTACCGTTCATAAATGCCATGCCTGCCAGACCTACAATCAGAAAATTCAGTGACATATTGTTCCTCTTCATCATGTGGTCTCAGTTAGTCCCTTTGCAAAATGGGGCATCAATTTTATGACATGTCACCCGCACTCGGTCGGAGGGCATGGTTACATCATTGTAGTTGTTGATTACTTTACAAAATGGGCCGAGGCGATGCCAACATTCGATAATACTGGAAAGACTGCAACGTTGTTTCTTTTCAACCATGTCATAGCTCATTTTGGTGTTCCTCAAGCTATTGTCACTGATCACGGTAGTCATTTTAGGAATTTTATGATGTCTGAACTTACAGAAAAGTTGGGTCTTCGTCATGATAACTCAACACCCTATTATCCGCAAGCTAATGGCCAGGTCAAAGCAATAAACAAAGTTCTTATAACTATTCTTTGACGGATGATAGGAATTCATAAAACAAGCTGGCACGCGATGTTTTTTTCGACATTGTGGGAATATCGGACATCTGTTAAATCCGCTATGGGGTTTACGCCTTTTCGATTAGTCTATGGTGTGGAAGCCATTCTTCCAATAGAATGCGAGATACCTTCTTTGAAGCTAGTTGTCGAACTTTTACCCAATACTTCTGCTGAAGAAGAATGTATATTGTATTTAATGTGATTAGATGAGACTCGACGTGACACCACTCTAGTAATAGAAACCCAAAAGAAATGTGTCAAGGCACAGTATGACAAGCATGTCAAGTCGCACGTTTTCTCTGAAGGTGATCTTGTTCTTCTCTATGAACAGGATCGAGATGTCTTAGGAGCTGGGAAATTTGAGCCAATGTGGCGAGGTCCATACATTGTTCACCAAGTTTTGGAAAAAGGATCATATGAGATTTTCGATTACGATGGTATCCCTTTGAGTGAACCCATGAATGGGTTGTACTTGAAGAAGTATTATGCATAAGTCATTTGTTCACAAGTACTTGTATTTTATGTATCATACTTTGTGTGTGTTACTTTAGTTTGTTTTTTGACGTTATCTGGTTTCTTCCCTTATGTGACGTTGTGTTTGATTTCCAGATGTCGAAGTCTTCGCTACCCTATATTGGCTTCGCTGATGGTGCTAGTCGTAGTACTCGGAACCTAGCTTCCACTGTGTGGGCAATCTATGCCCCAACAAATGAACTTATATCTTTACGAGGTGTATGTCTTGGCCGTTCAACCAACAACATTGCGGAGTATAGCACCATTATTGAATTATTGGTTGATGCTATCTCACTCGGAATTCGTCATTTGGTTATGCGACTTGACTCGCAGCTTGTAGTACTACAACTAAGTAATATCTACTCTATTCGAAGTCCTACTTTGTTAAGGGTGTATTTGCAAATTCACCTCTTGGAATGTTATTTCGATCACATTGAATATCAACATATTCCTAGATGTCTTAATACATTAACAAATGCATTGGCTAATTATGTATTGGACAGACATTTGAACCATTTATAAATCAAACACATTAAAATTCACACAATATAAAGTAAATCGGTAGAAACCTTCTGTATATATAACGATCAAAAGAGTTTGTTTTTTACAAAAAGTTTGTCCAAAGACCAAAATATCAAAATGTGAAGCTTATAGCTTCTACAAAGTGACATCATGAATGTCGTTCACAGTAACACATGACTGCCCTAGCAACCCTACAGAGCAGTCGACTCAGAGCAGTTGATACCCCTACAGTGTGACGTTGATCGCATCGTGGAACCTCTTCCAAAGTCATATCTAGAATGTCTGCTGTCAGGCCCTCTAAATTCTGTTCCACCACCTGATAGTCTTCGGCATACTGTGGTGTTGCTGGTGCTACTTCTCCTCATCATTGGATAGGAGAGGTGCCATGAGGTCTATATGGTCCAACATCTGTGTTATCAACAAACATTTTGTATTAGTCTTCGAATAAACATATAAAACAAAAACATTTGAATATACTAAATATTCAAAAACATTTAAAAACGAGAAAATGCGTGTACTTCTTACCAAGCTCACCCCACTGGGCATCCTCAGGAAGTGCCAAATCTAGATCTCCTCGAAAATCCAACCTGGCATACGCGTAGTCATCGACCATCAACATCTGGTTTTGAAGCCAGTCAAAGAAAATATCGTCATACTTGACGATTGGTCCTGCCACGTGCCAGGCCATCAACCAACACCATCTAAGCATCCTTGGATCCCTAGAACTCAGTAGGTTCCACTCGACCTGAAGTATAAATACGGGGATCCTCACCAGGAAGAAGGACACTAGTAAAGATCCATATCCAAATTGTTTCAATTCACCTCACCTGCATTTAGTTAATTGCCTTTTGATACTACGAAGCACAACATCAACCCAGTTGAATACTCGAGGCTCAGTACACTTGATGGCGTACTGGAAGTAGCTCTGCAATGCCATATGAGGAGCAGAACTCCCTGCCATCCAAGCAATAGTAAAGAGGATAGTGTGGAGGGTCAAGTCTTGTACCCCCCATATAACAACTTTTCCCTTTTTCCTTTCAGCCTCTGGTACACAGTATTGATGGCAGTATTCACTCATCTTGAGGCCACCACCTCTACTGCCGGTCAGATTGACATGATACCCACGCCTAGACAACCCAGTCAAAAAGTATATGTCTTCAATGTCTATGGACAAAGTATGAGCTCCTACATTGAAAAACTGCTGATCTGGGTCCCACATATGGACTAGATACTCCAGTAGTCTGACCTGGGCCCTCATGCCCAGGATGCAAAAGTATTTTAAGAACCCACAATATCTCAATGTAGCTATAGTGGGAGGATGATTCTCGACATTTGCATTATACTCTTTGTGTTCTTGTTCTCGCCACTCAAGCACCATGTTTGTGGCTATTTACCTGCACAAGGGACATAAAAGGAGGATTAATGATTTTATTCATGATATAAATATTTTTCATTGGCTAAATATTAAAAAAAAAATATTGAGATTGGGGTTCTTGCAGGTGCCTCTTTTACACAGTGCGAACACCTCGTAGGTGGCTCAAGGCTCACCTGTGAGAATGCATCGTTCTCACAGGTCTCGTATGGGCTGCCTGCGAGAATGCATCGTTCTCACAGGTCCCGTATGGGCTTCCTGCGAGAATGCCTATGCGCATGTAGGGTTCAAAAAACAACTTGAAAAGGAGAAACTAACCAATGAAATCAAAAACTTAAACCATGAAAATGTCAAGAATGAAGAGATTACCTTAATGCTGCAGACAGCTCGTGAAATGATATATTGTTGCTCCTGCAAATCAATGCTAAATTCAGAGGGTAAAATGGGGGTTTTGGAGCTCAATAGTAAAAATGTGAAATGATATGGTAAAAATGAATATTTACCCATTTAATTTACTTTTTACTATGTCATTTTGGGTTTTTATGCTTATTTATTGATTAAACCTAATCACTAATATCAAGATGAGTGTAATGACTTGCAGGTATAATGATGCTGATAACTAAACATAAGGGTATGGACATATTTTTCTTCGTTATGGTGTGGTTTTTATTGTTTTTAGGGTTTTTACATAAAACCTCGAGCATCGTTTTTGTCCGTTCTTATGCTCATAAATACAAGACAACATGATCGAGCATAGTTTTATCACTTTTTCGGGCTCAAAAAAGTTATATGAAAAAGGAACCCCCCTGGAGTCCTCTTTAAGCTCTTTTCAGACTCTCTAAACATGAAAAGATCGCCGAGTGACCTTGCTATTTTCACGCTCGCTAAAGTATTTGAAGTACGTGTCTGGTGAGCGATAATTTCGCTCTTTTTGGTCTCGTCCAGACTATTTTACGAAAAAGGAACTGAGAGAGTTCTCTTTTAAGTGTTTTTCGAAACTCTATAATCTTGAAAAACCTTCGAGTTTTCTATCTCTAGACTCATTAAACAAACATTGATAGACCCATGATGGGATCGAACCACTCCTTCTTAGGGTTCGTTAAACATACTCCAAGGGAATCGTTTGAAGGATGAGCTTATATCAACAAGCATAGGTGATCCTCTTCAATCTTGCATAAAAATAAAGAGGTACTTGCCAGAAATGGTGGGGGAAAATTTGGGAAAGGGATATGTTTCATCTTCGTATTGATTGGCAGTAAGTGTCGCTCTTGAACATGACACCCCCTAGTCATCATTTGCAGCCGGTTTGGGAAATCCATTTGTCTCTCTTTAGATTGATTACAAGATCATTCCATGTATTGTCTTTGAGTCAATGCTACCAAATCGTTGGTCGTGTCATTCATATGTTCAAGAGAAGTCCATATGAAACCTATATTGAGTCGGCCATCTACAGTTATCCTTTCTCTCTTAGTCGGCCTTCCCTGTGTCCAGTCCAATTTGCAAAATGATCTGTTTCACTTTCAAACCCTGTTACTCATTTCATGTCATTGATGGGGGATACATCAAGGCCCTCCTGTGATGATTTTTGTTCCGTCAACTTTAGCTCATTATCCAGAATCAAGACTTAGAAATTATTTAGTACCTTGGAGCTTGCATGTCTCAATGGCAAGTTTCCTCTCTTTCGACAGTGGTTTTACATCATTGACCCCTGATCGAGAGATTCGATCGAATGTTTAACATCAACTCATTTATTCACACTCTATGGATTGTACTATGGTACATTGGGATTCATTGACATCAATGGTGATTTCCCTCGCACTTGTTAATGGTTTTATCATTGATCAGTAATCAAGTGGTCTCTACCATGTTCGACTTCAACACATGTAATCACATGGTTAGATTTGTACTTTAGGCAACGAGATTGAAGACCCTGAATATTATATTTGTGATCCAGGTTGCAGTGGAGTATGTATAATTTACGACACATAGATCCATTCTGTATATTTTATGGCTATGTTGTTTTGGTCGTTTTGATTTGAAATTTCTCTCATAGATCCACAGTGTATTTAGGTGGCTATGCTATATTTTGACGGCATGGATCCATAGTGTATGATTGGTGGCCATGACCGATGTCTACAATGGCGTCAGTCTATGATCTGATTATGGGAATGCCTACCTCAGAATTGATATATATGATACTCTACATATGCTTGATTGTTCACAGGTTTCCGATTAGATGTGCTCCTAGTTCTCGACACACACATGCAACTTACAAAGTCTATCGACTGTCACTGGTTCCAATCTCAGACTTTGGGGGGAATTTGTTACCCATGATTTTGGTCATCATGATGATGTATTGATGATGGTGTACTCAGTCTCTTCATTATAACTTTCTCCAGAGAAAAGTTACCTTCATCTCTTTCCAAAAATCACATTTTTGAGGAAGGTTCACAGGCTACCAATACATTTTCCTGTGAGAATGCATGATTCTCGCAGGCTGCCTTAAGCCAGGGTGCAAGAAGTTCGCATTGTGTCTAACTGCTAGGGTGCGAACACTTTCTAAAGAAGGGAAAAAGGATGAATTCTCGAAGCTTCTAGAAGGGAATCTTCTAGAAGGATGAGATGGCATTTGAATGGTTATCTAAGTACTGGATTTCCTTATATTTTGGGATCATTCTTATCCAGTAACTAATTCATTCTCTCCTATATATTGAGGGAATTCTCATAGAAAAGGTTAGAAGAAAACAAGGTTAAGAAGATATTGGAGAATTAGTGAAAGATTGTGTGAAGGACTGATGCTACAACAGCTAGAGAACTCTAGCAAGTTTATCAAAGGTGGTTGATCTTCTTCATACAAGTGAGCAAGTGTGTGTGTCAGAGCTAAGGGTCATCGAAAGGATTTTTGCAACATCAAGGCTCAGGTTGTAATCTTTTCTATCAATCAATATAATACAGTAATATGTCCCTTTCCCATAAAGATATGTTTTCTTTATTGTATAACCACTTGATCATATACATAGGTTAACTGTTGAATATATTAAGTTGCTTTCACTTCGATTGGTTTGAGTTGTCCTGTTCTTGTCTATGCAAGAGCATTGGAGTGAAATTGGAACAACAAAGACCCAAGGAAGCAATCATATGGTATGTTCATGATTCTTGCTTCCTAGTTCATTCAATAGTCAAAATCTAGGGAAAGACTATTATTCTGTCTTGTTTTGTTCTAGATCCAGGTGGATCTAGGGAGATCGGTTTGGGTCCGCACTTACGGATTTATCCAATAACACATATCCAAAAAGATTGGTCACTCATTTTTTTTTCTCTAGGGATGAAATTCGTTGTTCTAGGAAGTACTTGAGGCTTTGATAATCTGTTTTAATTTGGAAGCATTTTCCTAATAGATAATGGCACTAGAGTTACATTGCATGCAAAATAGCCAACATTTCCTTTTCATAAATCGATTGGCCGAAAATTCGGTCTAATAATTGTTTGTTGGTGAAAGCCAAAGGTCATCCCTCTTGCATGAGGAGTGCCCTGATTCCTCTCACAGATGCATCGCATTTAAAAAAAAAAGTCTTGGTGAAGTCAGGTAGGGCCAATATAGGATTAGTTCACATAGTTTCTTTCAAGGCCTATAAGGGTTAGTCAACTATTGGAGTCCAACTAAAAGAATTCTTTTTACGGAGATTTGTGAGAGGATTCACAATTTTTCCATAATTTTGAACAAACTTGTGATAATAGTTTATTAACTGTAGGAAACCATGCATAGTTTTAAGAGTTTTAGGATGAGGCCAATTTTTCATAGATTCAATTTTCTTCGGATCCACCCTTACACCATCCTTGAAAACAATATGACCTAGGTACTCAACTTCAGAGGCACCAAAAGAACATTTGAATTATTTTATAAAACATTGGTTCTTAGCGAGGAGATAGAGAACTTGATCTACATGGGTGAGATGGGATAGATAGGTTTTACTATTGATGTGAATATCATCAAATAAAAATAATGCAAAGTGATGGAGGAAAGGATGAAAGACATGATTCATGATACTTTGAAAAGTGGAGGGGGAATTATAGAGGCTGAAGGGGATGACCAAGAACTCATAGTGGACCACATGAGTGTGAAATGAATTCTTTGGGATGTCTTCCTATTTCATACATATTTGGTGGTATCCCAAGCATAGGTCAAGTTTGGTAAAGTATTGGGCCCCATTGAGTTCATATATGACAAGAATGGGAAATTTGTCCTTGATGGTAAGTTTTTTAAGGGAAAAAAATTAGGACATGCACCAAGTGCCTTCCTTCTTGAGGACCATGAAAACAAGGGAATAATAGGGGTTGGTACTGGAACGGATAACACCCACCTCTAACAATTCTTGGACATGTTTCTCAATTTCATTTTTTTTAGAAAAGGGGTGACAATAAGGGTGAACATTTAGAGGAATACTGACCAAGATTAAAAGAATGGAATGGTCATGGTCTCCATAGGAGGGGGGAAGACCCTGGGGAGTTTGGAAAATAATGAAATGTCAGGAGAGGATTGCTTGAAGGTCGGGGTGTATCAAGGGTGTCTCAACTACTTGAATGGAATGGAGTTGGACAATGATGATAGAATGACCTTTTATAAGTAAGTTTTCCATGCAGTGGGAGTTGATGATATCCGAAGACCCTATTGTAATGCCTTGGAATTTATATTTTTGTCCTTGTTGTTGGAGTTACATGGTTAATTTCTTAAAATCCATGATGATTGGGCCAAGAGTGTGTAACCATTTAGCACCAAGAACAATTTCACAACCACCCATGTCAATAGAAAACATGTGATATTTTAGGTTATACTGACCAATTTGTAGGAGCACATTTTCACAATGCCACCCACATTTCATGGAACCACCATTAGAAATCATCATTTCAAAATTATTAACAACATGGATATAGAAATTGACTTCTTGAGAAAGGTAGTGATGAATTAAATTATGAGTGCTTCCATTGTCAACTAAGATGATTAATTACCTATGTTTAATCTAACCAGTCAATTTAAGGGTTTGGGGAGAAAAAAAACTAGTGAGATAATTCAGTGAAATCAATGGTTCAACTTTAGGAGGATCAAAGGGAGGAATAGGATCATCTATTTTGGGTAGCTTCGCTTTAGGTGAAACCTCAACATATTCATCATAAACATCCTTTGAAATGGCCATAAAAATTTTATATTCTTTACATGTGCTTGGGAAAGTATTTATCATCAAAATTGTAGCAAAGACCCTTGAGTTGGCATTTATCCATTTCTACCTGTGTTAATTTTTGGGCCTTGAGAGGAGGGACCTAAGGAGTAGGGGTGGTGGGTTTTCGACGGGGAACAAAATGGGTTTTCTGCTCTGGGACAAGATGACCTGTTGTGCCTCCTTGACATGTTTGTTTGCTTCCAACCAAGTCTGGGGGTGAGCCATGATGACCTGGGATTGGATTTCATCCTTCAGGAAAATGATAAATCATTCCTAGAAGAAGGAATATGTCAGAGCATCCATGTGAAAATAAAAGTTCTCAAAGGAAGTGATAAAATATTCCATTTTTACAGATTGTTTCAACTTGATTAGATGTATTAATGGTGGGTTTCTATGTCAAAGAGTTCATACAAATCAAGAACAAACTGAATCCAAGAAACATAACCTTGGTGTGCATTTCAGTGTCATTTCCACAAATTCCATCATTCTGGATCCAAATAGAGAATGTTGTAATGAAGCTTGATCAACTCATCAGTAATACCATGGAGGGAGAAATATTTTTCCATATGAGTAACCCAGGCTTGTGGATCCATGCCATCAAATGTGTTCACTTTGACAAATGGAAGATGGGGGTCACGAGGGAGGGATTTGAATTAAAAACAATGTGATATTAAAAAACTATTTTATTTTCTGCATATATGCTTCCTCGACCATGGATTTATGTGTTGAACAATAAATCGTTGTAGTTTATGTTGATTAAGGTTGGTTGTCATTGATGTCAACCCTTGAAGAAAGCCCCGTATCACAAAGGTTTGGGTAATGGACCCAATATTGTTTGATGTAAATATGATTCATTATTGTTTTTTTATGGTTAATAAGAAGTAAATATGGATGAACTACAAAGTGGTTCCCTTATGGTGAAATCCCTCATGGGAAGACGCTCTGCAGAGTAAGAGAACCCATGATTAATTATGGAATAATGAGATGTAGGATAGTGAATTTGTTAGGGAAACTATCCTAGATATATGGTTCTTGTCATGCAATTTTTGGTGGTATGTGGAATGTAACATAACTCCTCACGGATAGAGAGTTATGGCCATGAGAAGTTGGAGACCCCAGGTTTGGGTAATGAACCCAAGTTTGTTTGATGGGTAACGATATGAGTTATGATACATTTTCAGATAATACTATTATATATGGATAATACATGTCATGCCATTTCTAGTGGTATTTGGAATGTCACATAACTCCTCATGGTTTGAGAGTTATGGCTTTACAAAGTTGGAGGACCCTCATATGTCATCTAGAAGCCCCAAAAGGTCAAAGTAGTCAAAGTGGTTTAGGAGATTTTTAAAGGATAAATAATAAAGTGAAGTGATGAGTGTATTATAATTCAAATTGAATACAAAATAAATTATTTCAATAACAATTTTAATGGAGGAATTAGAAGTGGGTTAACCCTGAAATAAGGAAAGTGGGCCAAGTGACCTAGAAGATGTTTTTAAGGAAGCTACTTGGAGAGTATAAATAAGAGGCAAGGATCTCTCATTTAACACACACTTGAGCATATTGAATAACTATAGGTGTCTCAGGTAACCAAGGATATCTAAACAAGAATTCTGAGTGAAGGTGAAGAAAAGAAGGACGAAATGCAAGGAAGGATAAATTCTTTTGATGGTGCTTTCTAAGGTATGTTATTTACAGGTCATCTCACCATTTTTTCTATAACTCTTTTTCTATAATTATTCAGATTGTGAAATTTCTATTCCATTCAGAAAACATATTCAAGTATATGTGGTAAAAAAATCAGCTTGTGGGTCGTTGTAGTTTGGGAGTTACACTCCGTGGAAAATAAGGTTTGTGGCTAGTCCTGAAACTAGTCAAAAACATGTGTTTCGGGTAAAAATGTTGTAACGTCTTCATAAAAGATCCAAATTTAGTGCGAAAAAATGTGTTGGTTAGGTTAAAGTCTATAGTATTCTATGTAATAGTTTTAGATCAATTCAGAAAATATTATGTGCAGGGCATGCTCTATAATGTCTCTCTCTAGAATAAGACAAAATTCAGGAAGGTATGCAATTTTTGTTATAAATCATTTTCTGAGAGGTTCCAAGTAGTGAAAGTTGGAGGAATTGCATAAAACACACTGAAGAAAATTGTGTATCAGTTTCATATCTTTATACGTTACAGGTACAAAGTTATGATTACTTCGAGTTAGGGTTGTTGACTAATCCAAAACTAGGCATGTGAGACTAAAGAAAAGTTTGATGAAAATGCTAGTCTCTTGTTGTTAAAGTTAAGGAAGGTTTGAAGGAATGTGATCATATACACTAGGTCTATTATAGAGCTACATATCATATTTGGATGATGAAATTGATGAGGGCTTTTGGTTGAGTTACATGTTGAGTACATGTTTGAGACAAGTAGTTGATGAGTTGGAACATACATGAGGTGTATAGTTGATGATGTTGGATGATGAGTAGTTGACACATGATTGGTACATACTTGGTACATGTTTGGATGCACTTGTTTATGGTACACATTGATTACAAGTTGTTTGGTACAGGTTGGTGCGTGGTTGATGCACTTGTTTATGGTACAGGTTGATTACAGGTTGAGGTACAAGTTGATGCATAGTTGATGCATGGTTCAGATTTATTTGCACATATTTACAGTCGTATATCTCACAGTGATAATGTGACAGTGGTTCCATTATTTTACTTCTACTTCAGGGTGGAAGGGCGGTGCAAGGATAGGTTGTTGTATCCACCTTCCGGTTGTAGCCGGAGAACATAGGGGGTTGTAACCTCATTCTGGTTGTAGCCAGAGAATTAGGGAGTTGGATCTTCCCTCAGGTTGTAGCCTGAGAAACTAGGGGGTTGGAGCCTCCTTCCAATTGCAACTAGAAAACAAAGGAAGTTGGTGCTTCCAATGAATGTAATTCATCAAGACATATAAGAAAAAGCGTTATGTGGTTTTTTCTCGATTTGGGTTTCCATGTAAAAAAATGGTGTACTGTGTATGTATTTGATTGTTTATTTCTTACTGCTCATTATTGGATAATAATTCTACATTGATATAACAATTGAAGAAAAAAGATTATAAATACGCTATTACTGATTCACTCCCCCTCTCAGTAATCCAACAATTGGTATCAGAGAAGGTTCCTTAAAAAATTAGTTTAACCACTGAAAGGTAGATCATGGAGAGTACCAACTCGTATAAAATTGGAATACCACAGTTTGATGGACAAAAGTATGCTTTTTGGAGCATAAGGAGGAAGACATACATACAGGCACAAGGATTTCAAGTTTGGCAATCAATTGTAGATGGATACACAATGCCATCAGTTCCACCCACAAATGACAAAGCAGTGAAACTCGGTGAGAATAATTCCAAAGCCAAAAATGCACTTTTGAATGGTCTCAGTGATACTATATTCACCAAAGTTGCACATTGTAAATATGCTAAAGAGATTTGGGACAAGCTTCGGAATATTTATGAAGTAGATTCAAAAGTCAAAGCAGCAAAGCTTCAAACTTACATAGGTTAATTCGAACAACTAAAAAATGAGGGAAGATGAATATATCGCATCCTACTTCTTACGATTTGATGAAAAAGTGAATGAAATCATAGGATTGAGAGAAGAAATCAAAGAATCTATAATTGTTCAAAAGGTACTAAGATCTCTTCCTATGAGATTCAACCCTAAGATATCAACACTAGAAGAAAGATCAGATCTAAACTAAATAAGCATGGATAAACTTTATGGAATATTCACAGCATATGAGATAAGAATTGAACAGGAAAATCCATATGTAAAAGAAGCAACCTTCAAAGCGTCCAAAAGATCAAAGCAAAATAAAAAGGAACAAGAAGAATATAGCAACAACACTAACGTCTTAGAAGATGATGAATAAGTGGCCAACTTAGTCAAAAGATTGAACAAAGGAACCAACGATAGGTATAGAGGTAATCTTCCTTTACTTTGTTTTAATTGTGATTGTATTGGTCATTTTTCTAACAAATGTCCTCATAAGAAAAAGAGAAATGATGAAGGTTACTCAAAAGGAAGAAAAACATATAAAGGTAAAAGAACTACAAATAAAGTTTTCAAGAAAAGCTTTTGCACCAAAGAAGACATATCATCATCAGATGAAGATGAAGTCAGTGATAGTGAAACAGGGAGAGTTCTATTCATGGCAGTAGAAGACACTGATAAAGAGGACTCCGAAGAAGAATATGAAGAAGCATATGAAGAAGAAATTGAAGAGGTAGAAGTTGAATTCCTAGAAGAATTAATGAGTGCCATAGAAGTTATCAGAAGAGAAAAGAAGAAAAACAAGAAACTACAAGCATAACTAGATAAGAAAAAAGACACTTAAGAACTAGAACAAATGATCACAAAATTGAAGATTCAAATAGAAGAAGACAAAAGAATTGAAGAAGCACTCAAACAATATCTAGAAGGAAAGGATGGGATCATTGGAAACTTGGAAGCAGAGATTGTCACACTAAGAAAGGATATTCAAAAGAAAAATATGCAGAATAGCTCAAAAGTTCTAGATGACATTATCAACAGTCAAAAATCTCATCTTGACAAGTCTAGACTTGGATACAATTAGACAAAAAAGGGATCAAGCTTCAAAACAACAAAGCAGAAAACAAATCCAAAAAGATTTGCAAAAACAATCAAAGGGGATAAAAAGATATACAAGAAAGATTATAGGGACACTTCTCCACCGAGAAGATTTAGATTTCATAATAAAAAATAGATAGACAGACCTCAAAAAGAAGAAGGATTCATAAGAGCACCTCCTTTCAGAAGATCTTCAACTACCATGTATCAAACTATATTTTTTGTTTTATGTTATGCATGTAATAATTTTGGACATAAAGTTGTAAATTGCAGAACTAACAATAGGAACAATTAGTACTTTGAGAGCCATACACAAAGGGGTTATTCAAGAATACCTAATGAAACACAGAGAAGAAGTTACAATAGGTTTGAATCTTTGAACACTGAAGTGGAATGTTACAAATGTAACAATTTTGGACACATGACCAAAAATTGCAGAATGATAGTCCTTCCTAAAGAACCTCAACAAAATCACAAACAAGAACCTCAGAAAATGACATGGATAAGAAAGCAAGATCAATATAGCAATGGAGAATGCACAGTCACTCTACAAACTAAACAGAATAAATGTGGTTGGTATGTTGACAGTGGATGTTCAAAACACATGACAAGTGATAGAGACAAGTTTCTTACATTACAAAAGGAAAGAGATGGATTAGTCTCCTTCAGAAATGATGATTAAGCCAAAATCATTGGAAAAGGCACAGTCCGAATTGGGAATAAGAATGAAAAGGAAAAAAATGTTCTACTACTAGAAGAAATGAAACATAGTCTTCTAAGTGTGAGTCAAATGTGTGACCAAGGTCATAAATTTACTTTCGATTCACAAAAGTGTCAGATAAGAAAATAAGGTTCAGGGAAATTGGTCGCTATAGTTGCAAGAACTTCAAGCAACATATATGTTTTAAGTGAAATTGGAAATGAAAAGTGTTGTCTAAGAAAGGAAGATGAAAGTTGGCTATGGAACAGAAGAATGGGTCACATGCATTTTTATAAACTTGTCAAATATAGTAAAAGAGAAGCAGTCGGAGAAATGCCCCTGAACACGAAACCAACTAACACTTTATGCAAGCATTGCCAACAAGGAAAGCAAACAAAGACCGAGTTAAAATCAAAGGAATATTCAAAAACAAAAACACTGGAAATTGTGCATATTAATCTAGTTGGACCAACTACAACAAAAGGCTTAAAAGGTGAGAGATACTTTATGTAATTAGTTGATGATTATACAAGAATGACTGCAGTTTTCTTTCTTAAGAACAAGTCAGAAGTTTTTGAAAACTTCAAGATCTACATGGAAATGGTTGAAAATGAGATGGATTCAAGAATCAAATGCTTAAGATTGGATAATGGAGGAGAATTCACCTCAAAGGAATTTATGAACTACTGCAGCAATCATGGAATAAAAGGACAATTATTCGTCGCCAGTACACCTCAATAGAATGGAATTATTGAAAGAAAGAATAGGATAGTACAAGAAATGGCTCAAACAATGATAATGGATTCAAAGGTTATAGATATTTTTTGGACACAGGAAGTGCATACAATAGCTCACATTCAGAACAAAGTAATGCTAAAAAAAACACTGATAAAACTCCCTACGAGCTATGGAAAGGAAGACCAACAAATGTGAAGCACTTCCGTGTTTTTGGAAGAAAATGCTACATCAAAAGAGAAGATGGTAGAATGGGAAAGTTTGACTCTCGTGTTGACAAAGGAATACTTGTTGGTTACTCAAGTACAAGGAAAGCATACAAGTGTTACAATCTAAGATTAAACAAAGTTGTGGAAAGAATCAACATAACAATTGATGAAATAGGCAGACCAGAATCAATGGAACAAGAAAAAAAATCAATGGAACAACTTTTCAAAGAACAAGATGAAAAACAAGTAGAAGAGGAAGATGAATATGAAGAGAATTCGACAGAAGTAGAAGGTCAAGTTCAACAAGTATCTCCAAAGACACCTAGAAAATGAGTACAGAAGAATCATCCTTCAGATCAGATTATTGGAAACAAGGATGCAAGATTTGTAACTAGAAGAAAAATCCATTCACCAAAACAAACACACCTAGCACTCTTATCGACAATTGAACCAAAATATTTTGAAGAAGACAACAAGGATGCATTTTGGAATAAGACCATGGATGAATAATTAGATCAAATAGAGAAAAATGACACTTGGGAATCAGTTCCAAGACCAAAGAATAAGAATGTGATCAACACAAAATGGTTTTTCAGGAATAAATTGAATGAAGATGGACATGTTACAAGGAACAAAGATAGATTGGTATGTAAAGGATATGCACAGATTGAAGGAATCGACTTTGAAGAGACATTTGCCCCATTTTCCAGAATGGAAGCAATCTGTTTTCTTTTAGCTTATACATGCTCGAAATTTTTTAAAGTATATCTGATGGACGTAAAATCCGATTTTCTAAATGGGGAACTTGAAGAAGAAGTCTACATTGAAAAACTAGAAGGATTTCAGTTTTCAGAGAACACAGACTATGTGTGTTACACATCAAAATTGCTCAGCTGGATAAGTGTCGCATGCCACTCTCATTCGTCGTAAGTGTCGCATCTTCCCTACAACTTTCGCAAGTGTCACAAGTTGGTCACTAGTGTCACAAATGATGTTCAGACATATTTTCATAACGACGACACTAAGGAGACACTTATAAGACTAATTTGAAGGAGAAGAACTGGTCTACTGAAGTCAAACAAATCTTGACACCTGAAAAGAGCCCAAAAACAAAGGTTTTGAGGGGGAACGCTCCCCCAGCTCAGCTCCAGAAGCGTTGGCGCTCCCCTATCATGCTTCAGGGAGCGTTATAACGCTCCCCAGACCCCTTTGAAGGAGCGCTACTCATATTGAGAGTTCTGGCACTCCCACAAGGCTTACCAGGGAGTGCTACAATGCTCTGATGCCCCTTCTGAGGGAGCACTACCTAATCTGAGGCAGTGGTTGGCCCGTTGAGGAGAATACAAGGAGGATCCTTTGAGATTAAGAGGCAGTTGTGCTCAAATTCTTGGTTTTATCAAGAGATCCCTGATCTAAGGAGAAGGTTCCCAACTTGTTCTAAAGATAACTCAAGAGGTTAAGCTCCTCTTAACCTATATAAACAGGCTCTATGATGGTGGAAAGGGGGATGATACCAAACTTATGATCTCATAAGTGGGGGAAGAATTGAAGATATGAAACTTATGATCTTGGAGGAAACTCACAGTCAGCCAAAGGAGAGTGATCAGTGAAGCTGTTGTTATCGAAGTTGTGGAGATTTCAGGTAAGGGTTAGACGAAGGGGACTTGACAAAGTTGTCGCATTCACATCTACGATTGTAAGTACTACTGTCATTTTTCTCATCAATATGACACGCTTGGCCTATTTCTTTCTAGTTTGTGTCTGATGTCACATGAACTTATCATTAGTTGATAGATCTTTTTTCAAGCTAATATCAATAGAGTAGGAAGCGGTTGTATCTTGTCTTGTCCGCAGAACTCAGCGAGGAGCAAAGGATTGGAGTGCAATTCAGAGCGTGCAGGGACAAACATCGATAAAAAGGTACTTCTATCATCTTTCCTCCTCATGTATTAGTTTAGATAGATTTTAAAGGAAGTCAGTGTCCATGATAATCATTTTTCTGCGTAGGGTTAAGGTCAAGCTCTAGAGGTGATCTACCTGTCCACAGGGAGATTTTCCTACAACAGAAACTGGCGACTCCACTGAGAAGATAGCCTCAAATCGAAACCTCTTGTTTGGATTTTTCTCCTCATTGACCTTGTTTTATCCC
>JZKD02S2247245.1:595180-627413 GCA_000966675.3 Picea glauca
CTCCTTACCTTATCACACTCAGCATACTTGTCAAGTTTGAATCCCAATTTTTGGAATTTTTTGACATTTTTGGGGCTTTTAGACCCTGGCGCCCCTGTCCTAGTGTTAACAGAGCGCCAACACTCCCCCATACATATACACAGAGTGATATAATTCTCCTTGCCTTTGGCAACAGAGCGCCAGCCTCTTTTTGGCCAAGAAACCCTCCAGAACTGCCTTTTTCAGGGTTTGCCTCTGTGTCTCTTTTGCTGAGTGATCTAGTGAGTCAATTTTTCTTCCCTTTCATCCTTGACATCTGTCCTTTTTGAAGAATAAACACCTTGTTGATTGGATCTTGTAGCCTTCTTCACCATTTTCATTGAGTTTTTCCCTGTTGAGTGAAATTTGAAACCCATGCATTGTTTTTCTCTTCTCATCAGTTGAGTTAAAAACCCTGGTGAAGGTCATCAAAGGCCTATGGACCTCTTTGTTTTGTTTTCAGTCAAGATCATTGTTCTTCAGGTTTTGTTTTTGGGTGTGAAGTTTGTTTTTCTCTTTGATTTTTTCTCTTTCTTTTGCTTTTTCGTTTTGATTACTACGAAAGGGTGTATTGTTTGTGTGACTTTTGCTTGTGCTAGATTGGTTTTCATTCATGCCAAGAAGATAATTAACAAGACAAGCATTGTGTTGTATTGATCATTATCCATATGCAAACAATAAAAGATATCTTCATGATTGATTGTGCATATTAGAAGGCATTTAAATTTTTTTGCATTACATCAGGATTTGATTGAGAAAAGAATCAATTGAGGGCATTTCTTATTAGTATTGGATTAGTGAAAGAACTTCGTCTTTCCCTTAGATAGATGTTCATCGAAAAGAAATGACTGCTTATCATATTTGATGCACTCTTTGGGTCTGAGTCATAATTCCATTTGTTTTACTTCCATGCACCTCTTTGCGTAAAGAACAGCCATAAAAAACAATGCTAATTAAAAGTTATCTATAACTTTTTCTTTTCTAGGATCCTCCACCAACAGTAGACTAGGCTTAGTACTTTGGATTAGGGCTGTGAGCATAACTCTCCAAAGTTTCTAAAACAAACAGTAGCATCCTGAGTTAGGGAGAGNNAAATCCAGTTATCGTATAAGTCTGCCTGGGATCCCCCTCTCACACAGGGGTTACGCACGAGGTCGCATTCGGGTAAGCTACGGGGACTAACCCTCTGTGGTTTAACTGATTGTGGTGGTCAGATCGTATTATGGGGGTCACTTTGAGGTAAATCCACAATTACTACGTGGAAGCCTTTTAGTTGATTTCGGGCTTGATACCCTACGCGTACGTTCGGATCAGACTGTCGACTGTTCCCACCCAGGGTCTGACTGCGAATTGGTAACCTTAGTGGCCATAATATTTAGGGTATTACACAAGGTGATGGTGACGGGAAGTCTCACTATACCTGGAGCAGACATTGGTCAAACTCACTCGGGATCCTTGGAGGGTAAATCCACAATTATTGCATGGAAGCTTGCACCAAGGCGTAAGTCTGTTAAGCAGGTCACCATTGTAACTATTCCACCCTATCCCTGCCCCTTCTGGACTTGATCACGCGACATTGGATTTCATCACCAACTAGTGCGGTCATCAAAAGAAGGTCCTGTTTGCTTGGTTGTGATTCTTAGATTTTTTAGAGTGTGTTGTTTCTTTTCGTTAGTTGGCCATAGATTTCTATCGTCGACTCTTCTCCGCCAACATCGACCCTCCACGCCGCTTGCAGAGGCTATAGGGACTTCCTCCAGAGAATATGGAAGGAAACACCCCACTACCCCCTCATTATATAGAGAAATATCCTCAACAGAGTGAGGTTCATAATGCTACAACTTCCCAAGAAGAAGTTCCCATCCCTCTGGAGAATTTCTGAATTGTCTCAGAATCTCTGGAAGCTTATCACATTTCGGAGGGATACGAACAAAAGATCCTCCACCTGAATTCCGCTGGAGAATTTGTGATTATCCATCCTTCTGACATTTCGGCTGGGTCTTCTCAGAACCCTTTAGCTAGTGACCCCTTTTGGACTGCGGACGTTGTTCGGAGTCCACCACACTTGGTGCGAGATCTTTATGGAACAGGGGAAGGTGACGACACACCCTCTCCCTATACTGTACCCCCAAATCATTTCACCAGTACTACCACTTTTACAGCAACACCAACCATTGGTCCAAACATACCATATGTTGGCCCAAGGCCTACAATTCCCCTCCAGATAGCCCATTCGACAATGGCCCCACACATTCCGACTATCCCTGCCGGTAATGCGGTAGTTAATCAAGCCCCGATTGGCACACCTATAACACCAATACCTACACTCCCTTTTGGATTTAGGGCATTGAATGCTTCTGCTACCACCACTGCCCAAACCACTACCCAAACTATACCGATAAGTTCCATACCTATCCAACAACCCAGAGGGACTGGTCTTGGTGGTCCCAACCCGATCGGTGGTACAGGTTCGTCATTAACATCTGGCTTTCAGATCCTGGAACTCTACCTCAAACTGGGGGGAATCCCCCCTCCGTAGGACAAATTCCATTCGGAGGGAACCCTAATGCTGGGGGGAATCCTCCCATCGGAGGAAAAATTCCATTCGGGAGGCACCCTCATGCTGGGGGGAAACCTCAATCTGGAGTACACCATCAACCACAAGGATAAAATTTGTCCACCGCACCTAATCCGTGGAGCATCCCTTTTCAAGGAAACCCACATGCCTCCATAGGACAAAATGTTCAGAATCTGCAACAACCCCCTTATGGACAAATGCCAAACCCACCCTATAATCCACAAAACCCATCTGCTTATCCTCCGTTCACAAACACTTCTCAAAACATCTCGAATCCTATGTACCTTGGTCAAAACCAAACTCACATGAGAGGGCCCATGAGTTATAATTATCCACATAACCTAGTATTGGTCCCCACTGGTGTCCCTCTGCCACACCAGCATTACCCACAGGTTAACCGACAACTACCTTTTCTAGCCACCCTGGACCTTCCAGACTTGTCTCGGTTAACGAATGATCCCATTTATCATTCTTCGGTTTGGCCAGCTATCCCAGCTAAACTTCCTTCTGATATCCCAAAATTCGATGGAAATCCCGGAGAAGACCCAAACAATCACGTAATGACCTTCCATTTGTGGTGTTCATCCAACTCCCTCATGGACAATTCGATTCGTTTGCGTCTTTTCCAACGAACACTTACGGGTTCCGCAACGAAATGGTATATTGAATTACCACGTGCATCCTTTCACGACTTCAACTCCCTTGCCATGTCCTTCCTCACACACTTTCAACTACCCATTCGATACGAGACGGGTACTGAACTATTAACCTCTCTTCATCAGACAACTTCCATACATATCTCCGATCATGTCCATGAATGGATATGACGACGAAGGCTAATCAAAGCGGTCATTCCTGACCAATTGTTAGTGGAATGGTTCACGAAATCACTATTACCCCAGATTGCTTGTGATGTTGCCATGGGTGGCGTAGTCACTGAGGAAGAAGCCATTGCCCGGGCTCAGTACTTGGACTTAGTATATTCACAATTCGGTACTCTATATGAGTTGATACCGAATGCTACCCATGCCACTAACGATCCATCCAAACCATCGACTGCTTCACATGCGGATGGAGTTATTGGCTCTGTCAAAACTCAATCTACTACCCAGTCTACTGGAACAATCCAGCAGCCCGCTTCCACAACTGCTCCTAGTTCGACTGCACCCTCTTCTACCCCACCTCAAACTCAGGTCTCTGATGTGAATGCGGTCCAATCAACCCCTTCACATCAACTTGGGGGCAAGAAGAAAGAGAGAAACAAACCAAAGAAGAACAACAACAACGAGCAACCCAAGACCCAACCACAAACCCCTACTGCCAGAAAACAACCACAACGAAAACTGAAATTCCCATGTCTCATTTGTGGTGATGATCACTACACTCGAGACTGCCCACATCGCGATGAAGTGGCCAAACTTTTCAAAGGAAATTCACAACCCGTTGTTCTCACTCAGCCTTTTTCACAGCAACAATCTTTGGTTGCACAAATCCCCACACCGGGGGGAAATTCCAACCAACCCCATGATGAGGCCTTAACAAGTGCCCACATTTACATGTTTAACAAAGTTAATTTAACAACTCCCTCTGCGACATATGACACACCAGTTAAAACTGACAAGCTAAAGATCGCTAACGGTTATGCGTCAGACCCGTTACCATCCTCCGCCATCCCTCTATCTGTTAGCCCTCCATCCGGGCCACTCCAGATTGAGAAACCATCTTTCGAATCTATCCTACACCCTCCTAAGAGCACCATCTGGAAATCTACATTCAATCCTAATTCACGGGCTGCCCAAAACTACAATATCGTAGAAGATTTGGCCCAAGACCCGTGTGCCATGTCCGACTTGGAAGTTCTACAACACTGTCCTAGCCAACGTATAACACTCTTAGCCACTATTGGTTCTTTCGACCCTGAGTCATCAAACTACCTCACGTTTAATCTGGATGATGATCAACCGCGACTCTCCCACCAGCTAGCATTCCAAATCGATGTGGTTGTTCACAATCAACAAATCCACTGGACTATCCTGGATGAGGGAGCCTCCACCTGTGTCATGTCCCTAGCTTGTTGGAAAGGCTTGAAATCACCTTCCCTTAACAAATTCGCTACCATGTTACGCGCCTTTGATGGATGAGGTTTTCGTCCTCATGAATTATTGCAATCCTTAGCCGTTCAGTTGGGCGGAAAAACTGTTACTGTTGACATCGAGGTGGTCAATGCTCCCCTTGATTACAACCTACTACTCGGAAGAAGTTGGTTCTATGCAATGACCGTCATCGCTTCGTCGGTGTTTCGATGTCTACAATTTCCCCATCAAGGAAAAATTGTTACCATCGATCAACTTGATTTCTCCACACCCAACGCTCTCATCCCTGCTACCAACAACATTCCTTTTCTTGGAGACCACCCGATTACGTATGAAAGCGTTGGTGTTGGCTTATTGAAATATTCTAGCCTCATGGGTACCTTCCCTACACCACTTCCACCTACTGCACATCATATTGTCGTCGTCAATATGATCTCGACTTTGCCTTATCAATCCTTGGAATCATCTGACCCCTGGATCGTGCCTAGTCCTTTGGAATTCAATGTGCTCGGTGACACAATGCCACTGAGCCCCACCGAGGCCGCATACGTAGTTATTCAATCCACCTCTCCCTCGTCGAACAATTCACATTCTTTGGCGCCCGATACTTATTCGGTGCCCTCGTGGTTAGATTCCCTATCATATGTCGTCGATTACATTTCCCATATTTTTCCTTCGGACGAATCTATCATGGAAATGCTTAGCATCGACGATATACCCTAGGATGACAACCAACATCGATCCTCTTTCCTCCCACCTTTGGAAGAAATCCAAGACATACGATCTGTCTTCCCCCCTGATGTTCCTAAAGCTCCACAATCTCCTATCCTCATGACAGACACTCTCTCTGAGAGGAACATGGGTAACATCTCGATTACCGTCATGATTAACATTTCAATCAAAGAAGGTGTCGTGGAAAACATCAACCTTAGTGCTAATTGCACACCTGACGAAGTGGTCTCTTATACCGCTTTATTCAAAGAATTTTGTGATGTCTTCGCATGGAGTTATGAAGAAACGCCAGGGATCGATCCTTCGATCGTCGTACACGAAATCAAAACCTACCCTAACGCGAAACCGTTTCGGCAAAAGATTCACCCGGTTCATCCCAAGAAAGTTGCAGCTATTAAGGCTGAAGTTGAAAAACTTCTAAAATATAGCTTTATCTATCCCGTCCCTTTAACCAAATGGGTCTCCAACCTCGTTCTGGTTGCTAAGAAACAAGGGACCATCCGTGTTTGCATTGACTATTGAGACCTCAACAAAGCTTGTCCTAAGGACAACTACCCTATGCCCTTCATCGACCAAATCATCGATAACTGCGCAGGGAGCGTAATTTTTTCTTTCATGGATGGATTTTCTGGATATAACCAGATTGAAATCTTGCCTACAGATCAACACAAGACAGCCTTCATCTACCCTTGGGGAACTTTTGCCTACCGACATCTACCTTTTGTCCTTAAAAATGATGGAGCCACTTTCCAGCGAGCCATGTCGTACACTTTTCACGACATCAAACATATCGCAGAACCGTATCTTGATGATTTACCCATACATTCGTTAAATCGATCTGATCACATTGATCATTTACGCACGATTTTCCTGCGATGTAGGTTCTACCGTATTCGTCTAAACCCACATAAATGCATCTTCGTTGTCGAATCTGGTCAACTCCTTGGTTTCATTGTCTCCAAAGATGGGATTAGGGTGGACCCCTTAAAGATCAAGGCCATCTTAGCCTTACCCCCACCCACCAATTTAACCCAACTCCAAATTTTGCAAGACAAAGAAAACTTTCTTTGTCGTTTCATCTGCAATTATGCCGAGATCATTAAAGGATTTATGCGGTTATTGCAAAAGAATGTCCCTTTCATCTGGGATGACACAGCTCAATGGTCATTCGATGCTCTCAAGCATGCTTTGACCCATGCACCTTTGTTACATCCACTTAAATATAAAAAGGATTACATCCTTTACTTGGTCGCTTCTACTTCCACCATCGTAATGGTGTTAGTCCAAGAAGACTCCAACGACGAAGAACATGTGATTTACTATCTGAGCAAGAGTTTATCTAGACTCGAACTCATATATTCACATGTTGAGAAACTGGCTCTGGAAGCTATCATCGATGTCCAAAGATTCCACCACTACATCTTATTATGCACCACCACGGTAATCGCAGACTCCAACCCCATGTACCACGTCCTGACACGTCAAGTACTTGGGGGAAAATATTTGAAATGGATCGTTATTCTTCAAGAATTCAATCTTGAGTTTACGAAAGCGAAAGACAAAAAATCCCTAGTGTTTGCCAAGCTCATCTGTGCTTTTCCTCATGCCGATGAAAACATCAAACCTAGAGATTCTCTACCCGATGAATCTCTCTTCCTCATCAGCACCTCTAATCCTTGGTACAGAGACATTCTCCTCTACCTTCAAACACAACGTTTTCATCCCAACATCTCTCGTGAAGAGCGACGACGCATTCGTCACCACTCTCGCCATTACCTCATCCTCAGCGACACCTTATATCATCGTGGCATCGACACCATCCTTCGATGATGTCTGAACCACGAACAGGATGAACGTGTTTTGAATGATTGTCACCTTGGCGCCTGTGGCGATCACCTTTCCGGAATGGCCACAGCCCAAAAAATATTACATGCTGGCTATTTTTGGCCCTCAATTTTCAAAGATTGTATTGAGGCTGTCAAGAAATGTCCACCCTGCCAAATCTTTAACAAGAAGTCACGCACCCACCCCATGTCGCTGCACCCAATTATCTCCATCGACCCCTTTACCAAATGGGGCATTGATTTCATGTAGTGTAAGCCTACCTAAGTCTGGGGGCACAGTTACATCATCATCGCCATCGATTACTTCACCAAATGGGCTGAGGCTATGCCTACCTTCATGAATGATGGTTGTATTGTAGCTCTTTTCCTCTTCAACCACATCATAACTCATTTTGGCATACCACGTGCCATTGTCACTGACCACGGTGCACACTTCAAAAACTAGATGATGAGCGAGTTACACGTCAAACTGGGTTTTCTTCATGAAAACTCGTCCCCTTAATACCCTCAAGTGAATGGACAAGTTGAGGCTATCAACAAAGTCCTAAAAACCATGATCCAACGCATGGTAGGGGAAAACAAAACATCGTGGCATCTACAACTATTCTCCACTCTCTGGGCCTATCGCACCTCTGTGAAAACTTCAACTGGATTCACTCCCTTCCAGTTGGTCTATGGCATTGAAGCCATCCTACCGATTGAGTGTAAGATTCAATCACTCAAACTGAAAGTAGAACTCCTGTCCCACACTTCCGCTGAAGAAGAACAATTTTTGTATCTATCCAAACTAGACGAAACGCGTCGTGATGCTGCTCTCGCCAATGAGGCACATCAAAAACGAATTAAAAGTCAATATGAAAAATCCGTCCACCCTCGGAATTTCATGAAAGGAGACTTAGTCCTTACTTACGACCAAGCTCATGATAAATTGGTACAGGAAAGTTAGAACCCATGTGGCATGGTCCCTACATCATGAAGCGTGTCTCACATAAAGGTGCCTACGAATTAGTTGACCACGACTGAATCTCCCTAAGAGAGCCCCGAAACGGGCTTTACCTTAAGAAGTACTATGCCTAGATCACCTAGCATATTGTACTTTGTACATTATTGTATTTAGTTTTGGTGTGTCTTTTCTTTCGCATCTTCAAGTCTTTACCGTTGCCACTCATGACTGTGCCTGTGTTTTCATGCGCATATGACGTCTTCCTTTCCTATCTTTTTTGGGTTCGCAAATGGCGCTAGCCGACATACCCGGAACATCACTTCAGCAACTTGGGTTATCTACCAATTCGACCAGGTGGTGAGTTCAAGAGGCATTTGTTTAGGACCAACAACCAACAATATGGCAGAATATCATGTTGTCATTGGACTACTGACCCAAGCTTCCTCTCTAGGTATTTCTCGCATCATTATTTACTTAGACTCCCAACTAGTGGTTCGTCAACTCAACCGTATCTATGCTATCCGTAGTCATATCCTGCTATGCCTACACTTGGAAGTTCGTTGTCTCGAACGAATGTTCAACTACATCGAATATAGACACATTCTGAGAGAACTTAATAGTGTTTCAGATTTATTAGCTAATTATATGATGGATTGGTATCTTGCCCACATATAAGATTTAAGGAAAAAGGAAAACTGTACATTGCATGTAAATCAAAACACACCGCAGACATCATCATGTACAAATCATTGGCATAATAAAAACTCGAAACTGTATATATATATATATATATATATATATATATATATATATGGCGTGACTGAAATGTTTGCATTACATCAAAAAATGTGTAAGAGAGAAAATTTTTGGGTCCATCCACCCATACAACATCGCCTGACAAGGCATACAAAAACATGATCACAGGGAGAATCTAATCTCCCCGCGCTGCGTTATGCTGTGAGTAACATACTACTGCACGCACTACATGCCTCAACAAAGAATTGATATTCTCTGACACCCCTACAGTGTGCCACTGTAGATGCAAAGGCACGTCCCCCCTCCGCAAAGGAGGGATACCCATCGTAAGGCCTTGGAGGTTCCTCTCAACCTCCCGGAGACCTGCCACCGGTACTGCTGGGTCTGCTGCAACTAGGGAACCTCCGCGATGCCCTGGTACTGGTATATCCACTGGGTGCATTGCTCCCTTGTCTGCATGTTGAAAACAAAACATCTGTTAAAACTCTTTTACATACCCAAAAAAATACATATACATAAAAAAACTTTAAAAAAAAAAAACTCGACAAGGTATGGCTTAGTCTCTTACCTGAGTCGTCCATATCTTCCCCCTCAAGAAAAATCAAGTCCATACTCCCATGGAAGTCTACATCAGCATACGGGAAGTCCTCGATCCAGAGGTACTGCCGCCTCAGCCATGCAAAGAAATCACCAGTAAAGTGGAACTCTGACTCCGAAACTAGCCTCAGAGATAGACTAGTCCACCTCTCCATTCGAGGCTCATCCACTGGTCGTACTGCCAGTGCAATCTGAGGCTGCATCTAAGGGATACGCTCTAAGAAAACCGAGACTAAAAATGAGCCATAGCCAAACTGCTTCTGACCAGTCCTGCACTGTGAGATTTGTTCCTTCACATTCCGAAGGAACGCTGCACTCCAATTGAATAGTGTTGGCTCTAAACACTGAACACCATAGGCCACCTGTGATCTCAATTCCAAATGAGCACCAGTACTACCAGTCGCACTTGTGATAGCAAATAGTATCGACCGGAGAGGCAGATCTCATATATCCTTGATAGGGATCCTGCCCCCTACCAACCTTGCTCCCGGAATGCAGTGGCGTGCCAGATACACGTCCACCTACTCAGGTAATTCCCTCTACCCAGTAAAGGATATGGGGACCCCTCTTTTTGAGAGGCTGGTCAAAAATTACACATCTTCCAACTCGATGGTTAGGAGTTGTGTACCAATACGGAATCCCTGTTTCGTGACGTCCCAAAGGCCAATCATGTGCTCAAGCAATAGAATCTCTCTTTCATTTTTTGCAATTTGAAAAACTTGAGCAAGCCACATGCCCACAAAGTGGCCTGCATATGAGGACTTCGTAGAGCAGTTAAATCATCCATCTCATGTTCCCGCTCTTTCCATTCAATCATGTTTGCCGAAGACACCTACAAAACAAAAAATAAAAAATTTCATCATTCCCCACGTTTTTGTAATTTCGGTGATTTTCAAAAGAATTTTAAAACAATAAACAAAGTTCCCATGTCATCTAAAAGCAACAATTCATCCTTTTTAACCACCACAACCTTTAATATTTGCCAAACAATGATCAAAACGTGTTAAAAATGCAAAACGACCTAGGGGGCTGTGTGGGCAATTTTGGAAAGTTTTTATGAGTTTATTTTTCTTAAAATTGTCGGTCTAATCAAGTGCAAGGGTGTATACATCATAAAAACCCTTCCCTAACAGATTTTTGTAAAAGAGTCCTCCCATTTTATTAATTCTTAAAAAGGAGGCCGATTTGGCTCAAAGAGGGGCGACCTAAGGATTTTTGTTTTAAATAAATAATTCCATGAAAATCAACTTGAAACCATGCAATCGAAAGAGCAAAGGATGAACACCTACCTAGTTCAAGAAGTGAGCGAAATGATCAATCGTAGCTCCGGCAGCGAGAAAAACAAGATTTTCTTCAAATTGAGATTCTCCAACACTCCGAAAATCCTTGCAAATGAAATGGTAAATGAGTTTTCTAAATCAATTGCTATTTATAAAATTTCATTTTTTTTATAAGGTATGGTCATTTTGGGTTTCTCTAATGATGTAAATGGCTTCACTAATCTCTAGGTTGTAGTTTCTGGCATCGCAGGTTTCCTAGCAGTTCTAATGAATCATTCACCTTGTCCCAGTTATGAGCATAGTCTTAGTTCGTTCTTGAGCTCAACAATATGAGAACATAACCGGGTAAAATTTTATCTCTTTTTCGGACCCGTATGGATACGAACACACGAAAAAGGAACCCCCCTGGAGTCTCCTTTAAACCCTTTTCAGACTCTCTAAATATGAAAAGATTGTCAAGTGATCTTTCTTTCTTTCACACTCGTTAAAAGGTCAGAAAGAGTGTCTTTCGAGCGATAGTTTAACCCTTTTTTGGTCTCGTTGGACTACTGTACGAAAAAGGAACTGAGAGAGTTCTCTTTTTAAGTGTTTTTCCAAACTCTATAATCCCAAAAAACCTTCGAGTTTTCTGTCTTTGGACTCGTTAAAGCACACATCGACAGACCCATATGGGACCAAACCCTTAGTTCTTCTGGTTTGTCAAACAAAGGAAGAAGAACTTACCGAAGGTGAGTTATATCGAGCATGTGTTATCCTCGAGCTCATTAAATAAAAAAGAGGTACTCATCTATCTAGATGGGGGAAAAATTGAAAGGAGCAAGCCAAGCAGTCTCTTGAGAACATCATCCAACACTTCTTAGAGTCACCCTTGAACACGAAATTTTGTCATCTGCACATATTATAATATGTTGAACCTCTGCACTGAGCCAATCCTTTGAGTTTCCTTTCACTCCTTTGGGTCACCCAACACAAGTCACAATACCCACTTCATAGTGTTGGTCCATGTCATGTTTTGTTGTTGTGCCTCAGTGTTCAAGGGAAGTATCCGCCTCGAGAGTCAGCCATCCCAAATATCTTTCCTCAAAACCTATGTCAGTCCATGTCCATTTGATCTACCAATTACATCTCCATGTCTGTTTTGTGTCGTTGATGGGGGATACATCAAGGCCCTCCCTCGACGAGTCTATTCCTGTCGACGCCAATTCACCATCCGGGAATCAGACTTAGAAACCAGTTAGTACTTTGGGACCTGCATGCCTCAATGGCAGGCCTCCTCACATTTGACAGTGGGTTTACATCATTGACCCCTGATCGAATGATTTCGCGTATGTTCGACTTCAACTCATTTATTCACATTCGCTGGAATGTACTAGGGTACCTTGGGAATCATTGACATTAATGGTGATCTCCCTCATACTTGTTAACGGTTTACATCATTGACCAGTAATCAAGTGGTTTCTACCATGTTCGACATCAAGACATCCATTCACATGGTCATACTCGCACCATATTGGGATTGGTATGAAGACCCTGGGTTGAGCCATCACTTTGACATATGCTTTTCCCAGGTTGCGATGGAGTTTCTATTGAAAAATGACACATACATTGTTACATAGATCCACTTTGTATTGGTCATGGCTATGTCTTATCATATCGTAGATCCATTGTGTATTCTTCGTGGTTACGATCAGTTCATGTCATTAGAGTATAGATCCACATTGTATCTTTGGTGGCTATACCTTTTTATCAATACAAATATGGATCCGCAGTGTATTTTATGGCGGCCATGTCCTACTAAGTCTTGATCACCCAAGCATAGGTATGCCTGCCTTGGGTTTTGAAATATATCATGATATTTGCTGGATGTTTGTGTACAGCTCCCGTCAGGTTCTCCCAGTCTATACCCTTGCTTGAGCATCTACAAAGTATTTCAGTTATCAGTCAGCATCTTCTAACTTCATACTTTGGGGGGCATTCTGTTACACATCAAAATTTCTCAGCTGGATAAGTGTCACATGTCCCTCTCATTCGTCGTAAGTGTCGCATCTTCCCTACAACTTTCGCAAGTGTCGCAAGTTGGTCACTAGTGTCGCAAATGATGTTCAAACATATTGTCATAACGACGACACTAAGGAGACAATTATAAGACTAATTTGAAGGATAAGAACTAGTCTACTGAAGTCAAACATATCTTGACACCTGAAAAGATCCCAAAAACAAAGGTTTTGAGGGGGAACGCTCCCCCAGCTCAGCTCCAGAAGCACTGACGCTCCCCTATCATGCTTCAAGGAGTGTTATAATTCTCCCTAGACCCCTTTAAAAGAGCGCTGCTCATATTGAGAGCATTGGCACTCCCCCAAGGCTTACCAGGGAGCGCTACAACACTCTGATGCCCCTTCTGAGGGAGCGCTGCCTAATCTGAGGCAGTGGTTGGCCCGTTGAGGAGAATACGGGGAGGATCCTTCGATATTAGGAGGCAGTTGTGCTCAAATTCTTGGTTTTATCAAGAGATCCCTGATCTAAGGAGAAGGTTCCCAACTTGTTCTAAAGATAACTCAAGAGGTTAAGCTCCTCTTAACCTATAAAAACAGGCTCTATGATGGTGGAAAGGGGGATGATACCAAACTTATGATCTCATAAGTGGGGGAAGAATTGAAGATATGAAACTTATGATCTTGGAGGAAACTCATAGTCATCCAAAGGAGAGTGATCAGTGAAGCTGCTATTATCCAAGTTGTGGAGCTTTCAGGCAAGGGTTAGACGAAGGGGACTTGACGAAGCTGTCGCATTCGCATCTACGATTGTAAGTACTGCTGTCATTTTTCTCATCAATATGACATGCTTGGACTGTTTCTTTCTAGTTTGTGTCTGATGTCACATGAACTTATCATTAGTTGATAGATTTGTTTTCAAGCTAATATCAATAGAGTAGGAAGCGGTTGTATCTTTTCTTGTCCACAGAACTTAGCGAGGAGCAAAGGATTGGAGCACAACTCGGAGCGTGCAGGGACAAACGTCGATAAAAAGGTACTTTTGTCATCTTTCCTCCTCATGTATTAGTTTAGATAGATTTGAAAGGAAGTCAGTGTTCATGATAAGCATTTTTCTGTCTAGGGTTAAGGTCAAGCTCTAGAGGTGATCTACCTGTCCGCAGGGAGATTTTCCTACAACAATGTGTGTAAATTAAAGAAGTCCTTGTATGGTCTAAAACATGCTCCTATAGCATGACACTCCATAATGGATAAGTATCTACAGTAGGCAGGGTTCAAAAAAGGAAGTTCAGACAACAACCTCTGTATCAAGGTAAGTCAAGGTAATATTTTATTAATTGAAGTTTGTGTTGATGATATTATTTTTGGTAGTGATGATGACATGTTAATATAGAAATTTTCAAAAGACATGCATAATGAATTTGAAATGTCGTTACTTGGATAACTATCCTTCTTTTTGGGACTTCAGATACGTCAAAGAAACCAAGGAATTTTTATTTCTCAAACCAAGTATATCAGAGAAATGCTAAAGAGGTTCGGAATGGAAGATTGGAAACCAGTTATCACTCCCATGCAAAACAGTTGTAAGTTGAGAAAAGATGATGATTCATAGTCTATAAATCAGAGGCAATATAGGTCAATGATTGGCAACCTACTATATGTGACAGTATCCAGACCAGATGTAATGCAGGCAATTGGATAAGTGGCACGATTTCTAGCAGCACCAAAGGAATCACATGTATTATTAGTAAAGAGGATCTTCAGATATATCAAAGGAACATAAGAGTTTGGATTATGGTATCCAAAAGGAAAAGATCTATCACTTATTGCCTACATAGATGCAAATTGGGCAAGTTGTATTGATGACCGACGAAGCACCTGTGGAGCAGGATTATACTTAGGTGAGTGTTTGGTATCATGTCTAAGTAAGAAACAATAATCAATATCTCTATCTACAGCCGAGGCAGAGTATATTGCAGCAACAACATGTTGTACATAGTTTCTTTGGATGAAACAAACTTTGACAGATATACAAGTTCAGTATGATGATCCCATTCCAATATATTATGATAATATAAGTGCCATCTGTATTTCAAAAAACCCAATGATGCACTCTAAGATGAAGCACATTCCAATCAAGTATCACTTTCTATGGGAACAGGTTGTATAAAATAACATCATAGTTGAGTATGTGGGCACAAAAGAACAAGTGGCAGACATATTTACAAAACCACTTCCACGGGAAGCCTTTAATAATTTTCTCCAAAGACTTGGAGTTATTTCCACTCCAAAATGAATGCTTTTGAAATGCTTATCTTATATGTCTTAGATGTACAAGAGGAAGCACCATAAGAGGACAAGTTCAGTCAGGGGGAGCAGCCTCAGATGCAAAGATACCTTTTCCATTGATGAAAAAGGGGGAGAGATTTATCAGATGTAGAGGACAGAGGCATGGTTCTAGGGGGAGCATATTTATCAGATGAAAAGGATATAGGCATGGTTCCAGGGGGAGCATGAGTGATGATTTCATTATTGCATCAGAGTGTTTCCATCAATGCCAAAGGGGGAGATTGTTGATTAAGGTTGGTTGTCATTGATGTCAACCCTTGAAGAAAGCCACATAGCACAAAGGTTTGGGTAATGGAACCAATACTGTTTGATGTAAATATGACTCATTATTGTTTTTTCATGGTTAATAAGAAGTAAATATGGATGAACTCCAAAGTTATCCTCTTATGGTGAAAGCCCTCACAGGAAGATGCTTTGCGGAGTAAGAGAACCCATGATTAATTGTTGAATAATGAGATGAAGGATGGTGAATTTGTTAGGGTAACTATCATATATGGATATTTCTTGTCATTCCATTTCTGGTGGTATGTGGAAAGTAACATAACTCCTCACGGTTAGAGAGTTATGGCCATGAGAAGTTGGAGACCCCAGGCTTGGGTAATGGACCCAAGTTTGTTTGATGGGTAACAGTATGAGTTATGATATATTTTAAGATAATACTATTATATATGGATAGTACATGTCATGCCATTTTTTGTGGTATTTTCAACATCACATAACTCCTCACGATTTGAGAATTATGTCCTTACAAAGTTGGAGGACCCTCATATGTCATCTAGAAGCCCCAAAAGGTCAAAGTAGTCAAAGTGGTTTAAGAGATTTTTAAAGAATAAATAATAAAGTGAAGTTATGAGTGTATTATAATTGAAATTGAATACAAAATAAATTATTTCAATAATAATTTTAATGGAGAAATTAGAAGTGGGTTAACCCTAAAATAAAGAAAGTTGGCCAAGTGACCTAGAAGATGTTTTTAAGGAAGCTACTTGGAGAGTATAAATAAGAGGCAAGGCTCTCTCATTTAACACACACTTGAGAATATTGAATATCTATAGGTGTCTGAGGTAATCAAGGATATATAAACCATAATTTTGAGTGAAGGTGAAGAAAAGAAGGCCGAAATGCAGGGAAGGATAAATTCTTTTGATGGTGTTTTCTAAGGTATGTTATTTACAGGTCATCTCACCATTTTTTCTATAAATTTTTTTTTATAATTATTCAGATCATGAAATTGTTATTCCATTCAAAAAACAAATCCAAGTATATGTGGTAAAAAAATCATCTTGTGGGTTGTTGTAGTTTGGGAGTTACACTCCGTGGAAAATAGGGTTTGTGGCTAGTCCTGAAACTAGTCAAAAACATGTGTTTCGGGTAAAAACATTGTAAAATATTCATAACAGATCCAAATTTAGTGAAACCAAATTTTTTGGTTAGGTTACAGTCTATAGTATTCTATGTAATAGTTTCAGATCAATTTAGTAAATATTCCATGCGGGGCATGCTCTACAATGTCTCTCTCTAGAATAAGACAGAATTAAGGAAGGTATGCAATTTTTGCTATAAATCCTTTTCTGAGAGGTTCCAAGTAGTGAAAGTTGGAGGAATTGCATAAAACACACTGAAGAAAATTGTATATCAGTTTCATATCTTTGTATATTACAGGTACAAAGTTATTATTACTTCAAGTTAGGGTTGTTGACTAATCCAAAACTAGGCATGTGAGACTAAAGAAAAGTTTGATGAAAATGCTAGTCTCTTGTTGTTAAAGTTAAGGAAGGTTTGAAGGAATGTGATCATATACACTAGGTCTATTACAAATCTACAGATCATATTTGGATGATGAAATTGATGAGGGATTTTGGTTGAGTTATATGTTGAGTACATGGTTGAGACAAGTAGTTGATGAGTTGGCACATACATGAGGTGTATAGTTGATTATGTTGGATGATGAGTAGTTGACACATGATTGGTACATACTTGGTACATGTTTGGATGCACTTGTTTATGGTACATGTTGATTATAGGTTGGTGCATGGTTGATGCACTTGTTTATGGTACAAGTTGATTATAGGTTGAGGTACATGTTGATGCATGGTTGATGCACTTGTTTATGGTATAGGGTTATTACAGGTTGATGCATGGTTTATGCATGGTTCGGATTTATTGGTATAGATTTACAATGGTATATCTCACAGTGATAGTGTGACAGTGGTTCCATCATTCTACTTCTACTTTAGGGTGGCAGGATGGGGCACAGAAAGGTGGTTGTAGCCACCTTTCGGTTGTAATCAGAGAACATAGGGGGTTGTAGCCTCCTTCTAGTTGTAGCCAGAGAATTGGGAAGTTGGAGCTTCCCTCAAGTTGTAGCCTGAAAAACTAGGGGGTTGGAGCCTCCTTCTAGTTGCAACTAGAAAACAAAGGAATTTGGTGCTTCCAATGAATGTAATTCTTCAAGACATATAAGAAAAATCATTATGTGGTTTTCTCCCGTTTTGGGTTTCCACGTAAGACATTGGTGTACTATGTATCTATGTGATTGTTTATTTATTACTGTTCATTATTGGATAATAACTTTACATTGATATAACAATTGAAGAAAAATGATTATAATTACACTATTACTGATTCACCCCCCCCTCTCAATAATCCAACAGTTTAAAGATGTCGTAACACATCTCTACCCTTAAAAACATTTAACCCACAATTCTTGCCAAGGAAAGTTCTCTAATACCACTTATAAGGTACCACATGTAATATAATATGAAGAAATAGGAATATTCATTACATATCAATGGAACATCAAAATATGAGATGAGAAACACCATAAATAACACCTTTATTCAAAGAAATCAATGTTCACTTGCCTCTTCGAGGGGGAAACCTCTAGAAGAGAAAAGCTCTATTACAATAATTCTCAAGATAATATTTCTCATACCTCCTACTCTTATTTATATTGTTTCTATCTTCTAAAGAACATTCTAGAGGAATATATTTCTAGAAGTGGAAGCTTATATTAGGTCTTCTTACATTGACTTGTTCACATTTATTAAATAGGCCTTACTAACTATTGTCAGCCTTTATTACATGGAAAATATATTTAGGACTTATTAAATAATATTGGTCTTTATGACATGGAAAATATATTATTCTATCTATGTGAGGGATTAGGTCCCTAACATGTTCTCTATCTGGATCCTGAATGCTAGCAATGGTGTCAACAGCATAAAAATGCATGCTAAGGGTATGTTGTTAGGACACAATTTGTTGCAAAGATTTATGAACAATTTTACACAAACACTCACCATTTATGCCATTTCACCAAGTTGAAATAGTATGGCATAGTGGAAAAATTTAGAACCTATAACATCCCTAACATCCAACTAGGATATGCCACGTAAAAATTTTCGAACTATGTGCGAAACTTTATATATAAAAATTAAAAAAGATAAATACATTCTTTAAATGCACATATTCATATGGAAATAATAGTAAATATATACATGCTACATAGATAGGAAATACCCATAAATATAAAGATAGGTATAAACCACACACAGGATAAACCCATAGAAATAAACACATCAATAATAATGTGGCATGTAATTTAACACACAATTGACACTTATCTTGGTAATAATATCACTGACTAGTTGCAAATATTCCACAAACCTCCCAAAATTAGACCACACTTCTCATCACTCTCAACAATGGGTCACCCCCGAGTTGGGACTAAACTCCATCCGGGAAAGGCATTCCTAACCAGGAGAATGTATCTCAGACAACAGGAAAGACTATATCACATGTGCCAACCCAAACTAACAACCTACAGTCCCTCATTCCCCACATGCTTGTCCCACCCTAGGAAATGTTCCCCTTCTCTTATCAATAGTCCTTTGGCTACTCCACTTCCTTTTTGGGTTTCAGAAACAGGTCAAACAAGAAGTCTCAGAGCCCTATAGTTGCATTTTAGCACCTTCAGAAATCAATTCCTAGTGATTCTCTCACCTAGAGAGATTTTCTCATAGGCCTAGCAACCCACCTCTTCAATTTCCCATGGGCCTGACAACCCACTTCTTCAGTCTAGATACTAAGCTAACTAGGTACATGTACGAGTACTGGTACAAGTATGGTACCAGTTCAATATAGATACATGTACAAGGAAGTACAAAGGACAACTTCCTGAGTGAGTGAATGATGATGGAATGAATGAATGAATGGACAAATTAACTAAGTCCAAACTATATGTATGCATGTTCCCAACTTGACACTTGTCATGTTGAGAGTCACTTTGGTCCACTTGTCCCCATCCTTAGAAATTAGGATAAACTAATTATCCATACTTTATACTTTAAGGAATATTAATATATAATATTCCTTTTTGGCTTAATATCCCTATCTTAGCCCCTTATCCTTAAATTTAATCCCCCCCCTTTCCCTAACTATTGGATTCTATTCCCTCATACTCTTTTATCGTGGTTGGTCTACATGCAACGATGTAATATATTAATGATAAGACATATACAAAAATAGGCTCACTAGCCTTTAGCATCTAGGCTCTCTGGCCTAAATCAACACATAAGCCTCCTAGATTATAATAACTGGCTCACCAACCTATAAAATAAAACATATAGAGGAAGGATCCCTAACCTCAAAATCGACCGCACTTTAGTTTTTTGTGCACGGTATCCTGGAATGTGCACACTTCATCATTTTAGTGCATAGTACATGTGCGCATTATGCCATTGAAGGTGCATAAAAAAAAGATATCAAAAAACTCACCACATTAAGAACATTTGCATTTACATTCACAGTTGGGGTTTGGACTAGGGGTATTACAATCCCCTCCCCTTATTTATGCATTGTCCCTAGTGAATTATATACACATATACAACCCAAATTTCAAAAATATGCAGGAATTATGCCTGCATAGCATCTTTATTCTCTCAAGTTACGAACTTAGGACCGTACCAGGTCCATTGGACCTTTACAAGCCCTATGGATCGATTCTGGAGATATTTTATTTTTCAGTACAGAATGTGTACCAAATGTAGTTGGAAAGCAACTTCTTTCTCCACTTGAATCACATTCCAATCAATAACATGATTAGCATCAAGTATATATTTATTAATAAATGATATATGAAATACATTATGAATGGTCATTGATGTAGGAAAGGAAAGCATGTATGCTACAGGCCCAATGCTCTCTAGAATTTCAAACGGACCACAATAGCGAGTTGCAAACTTTGAACAATTTCCTGACTTCAGGGAACTTCTGTTGGCCTTCACTTTTAAGAATGCATGGTCCCCCACTTTAAATTCCCTGTGAGTTATGCCCTTATCATCATATCTTTTATGTCTGTCTTGGGAAACCTTTAAATTCTGTTTTATTTTCAACATTTTCTCTTCCATTTCCCTGAGTAAATTTGGCCCAACCATTGCTTTATCTGTTGGGTTATCCCAACTTACCGGTGTGTTGCACCTTCTTCCATAAAGTGCCTCAAATGGGCTCATCTTTAAAGATGTTTGGTACCCATTGTTATAAGAAAACTCTACTAAGTGTAGGTAGTCTTCCCATTTTGATGGTTTATCCATCACATATATCCTCAACATATCCTCAATCACTTGATTCAACATATGTTTGTCCATATGATTCTGGATGATAAGTTGTGCTAAAATTCAAATTTGTTCCAAATCCATTGAATAATCTCTTCCAAAAATTTGATGTAAATTTCAGATCTCTATCAGACAAAATTTTCTTGGGTATACCATGTAATCGAGTAATTTATCTCATATAAAAATAAACAATGTTGGCTTCCTTGTGAGTGAGCTTTACTAGAATAAAATGGGCATCTTTAGTAAGATTATCCACCACTACCATAATAGAATCACACTGCCTGTTTTTTCTGGGTAGTTTGGTGATGAAATCCATTGTTACAACTTCCCATTTCCACTCAAGAATGGTTAATGGTTGTAGAAAACCAATTGGGTGTCTATGCTCAGCCTCTAGCTTTTGACATTCCAAACATTTGGCAATAAAATCAACAATGTATTTCTTCATTCCTGACCAATAATATTGGCTCTTGACAGCTGCAATAGTTTTATGATAACCTGGGTGCCCAACATAAGGTACAATATGCATTTCTCTCAATATCAAAATTTTCAATTCCTAGGAATTTGGTACATAAATTATGCCCCTGTGCATGATAATTTCATCATTTTCTAGCTTATATTCTTCAATTTTCTACTGCAAAATACCTTGTTGTAATTTTTCCACTAACTCCTTGTATTGCAAATCTGATTTTGCAGCCTCCAAAATTTTGTATTTCAAATCTTATTGGTAAACGCTAATGGTTGTAGCATGCAACTCATGCACTCTTTTTCTTAGTGCATCAACCACTCTGTTCTCTTTCCCTTTGATATGCTTTATATCAAGGTCATATTCATTGAGAAATTATAACCATTTTCTTTGCCTGACAATTAGAGTTAGTTGGTAAAATATATATTTCATACCATTATGGTATGTCCTCAGCTCAAACCTTTTCCCCATGAGGTAGTACCTCCACTTCCTCAAGGCATGCACTATGGCTTCCAACTCCAAATCATGAGTGGCATAGTGTCTTCCAGGCTCCTTCAACTTCCTTGATTCATAACATACAACAAACCCACTTTGACCGAGGACTCCACCAAGTCCTTCTTTACATGCATCGGTGCATACAATGAAGTCTTCATTTTCATCTGCAATTCTTAGTATTGGAGCACTTGTTAATAATTACTTCAAGTGTTGGAAACTATTTTCACAATCCAATGTCCATTGAAACTTCACACCCTTCTTTTGCAAGGAAGTGATTGGGTGTGCAATCTTTGAGAATCCTTCAATAAATCTCCTACAGTAGCTTGCAAGGTCCATGAATGATCTGACCTCCATCACATTCTTTGGTGTTGACCATCATCTAATGTCTTTTATCTTCTCAGGATCCATTGTTATCCCATCCTCTGAAATGATATGTCCCAAATAATGAATTTGCTTCTGATAAAATGAACACTTGGTCAATTTGGCATACAACTGATGCTCGATTGATACTTGTAATACCATCCTCAAGTGTTGTTCACGTTCTTCCTTTGACTTAGAATATATAAGAATGTCATCTAAAAATACAATGACAAACTTATCTAAGTATTCTCTAAAAATACCATTCATTAAACATATGAAGATAGTTAGTGCATTTTATAATCCAAAGGGCACCATTGTGAACTCATAATGGCCATACCTTGTTTTGAAAGTAGGCATGTTGATGTATTCTTCCTTAATTATTACTTGATGATAACCCGAGCTTAGATCAATCTTGGAGAATATTTTTTCATATTTCAACTGATCAAAGAGGTCATCAATCCTTGGAAAATGATACTTATTATTCACAGTTACCTTGTTCAATTGCCTAAAGTCAATGCATAGTCTCAATGTTCCATCCTTCTTATTCAAAAATAAAATTGGGGCACCCCAAGGTGACACACTTGGGCCTATATACCCGTTCTTCAAGATCTCTTCAAGCTGCATTTGCAACTCCTTCAATTGTTGTGTACTCATCCTATAAGGAGTCTTGGATACTGGAGTTTCTCCAGGCATCAGATTTATGGAAAAATCAATATCTCGTTTAGGGGTTAATCCCGGTATTTACTTAAACACATATTCAAACTATTTTAAGACTGCATAATATTCAATATTTGACACTCTACATTTAGGTGTCTCTTCCATATGTGTTGCAAATATTTGACACCTTTTTCTGTAACATTTCTTTAGCTACAATGCTGAAATTGCTTTGATGGTTACTACCCTGGGAATTCCCTGCACTATCCGTAGGTTCCCTTCCTCATCCAAGCAATTAAATGCCTTGTTATGATAGTCTAGGATGGCATGATGTTGGTCCAACCAATCCATCCCAAT
The DNA here is from genome assembly GCA_000966675.3 of Picea glauca. Taxonomy (NCBI): domain Eukaryota; kingdom Viridiplantae; phylum Streptophyta; class Pinopsida; order Pinales; family Pinaceae; genus Picea; species Picea glauca. The sequence continues at coordinate 618,306 of JZKD02S2247245.1, forward strand.
TAGACAGTCATAGGAACCTAAAGGAAATATGTTTAAATATGCTCCAGTGTTCAGTCCATTCATGTCCATATGACATGAATTAACCATCTCTTTAAAAAAAAAAATTTGGCTCTGGTAGCCATCTGCACCAACCAATATTTTCCATGATTTCTTCTTGAAAAATGAAAAATTTCCACCATCTTAGGATCTATTTAACTATGAATAGGTCCTCAATCAATTAAAATAGAAATGGTTTGGTTGTCGATCATACCTTCCACTCCAATCATATGTGGTTGATGCTCTACTTAATTTTTGTCTAGGGCTACATAGATCCTTGGTACATTTATGTGCATGTCATCCATTATTTCATCTTATTGTACATTGTGAACAATTCTCACTTTTTCACCTCTTTGAGGAAAATCTCTAAAAATATGATCTCCTTTACAACCCCAACATTGAATAGGTGTTTTCCTTGGCTTTTGACCCCCTGTCTCATTTGTTTTGGGTTCTCTAGAAGTTGTATATCCCTGAGGATTATTTCTGAAGAATGGTGGCTTAGTCTCCGTCTTCCTTTGATCCATCTTGAATTTCTTCTTGTTTTCCCAAGATTTTTGGAAAGTTGGCCTTGATTTTAGTTGATCATATAGGAATTTAGCTCACCTTATGGTCTCCTCCAATTTTTTCGAATCATCATACTGTATTTTTTCACTGATGAATGATGGAAATCCACTTAAATACCTTTGAATCTTAACTGTCTCATCCTTGATGAAAGAAGAATACTTCAATAGTTCTAAAAACCTTCTTTCATATTCATCTATGATCATACTCCCAAGATTGAGTTCAATGAACTATTTCACTTTATTATCATGGTATCTCTTATTCAAGTATTTATTTTCAAAATACTTATTGAATTCCTTCCAAGTAACATTTTTCTCTTTAAGGTGTTGCACCTGCACAAGTTGATCCCACCACATCGATGTCTTTCCCTTGATTTTATAGATGAAAATTCTTCCTTCTACATGAGAATAATAATTATGTAATTTAAAATAATTTATCATTTCCAACAACCATGTCTCTGCATCTTCATCCTTCTTGTTCTCACCATCAAATGTAGGAGGTTTTATTTTGTTCATTTCCCCATGTAGCTCATCAACCCCAGACCTCTTATGCTTCCTGACAGGGGATGAAATTGAGTTGTTGTGTGCTCTCTTATTGGAATGCCTCTCAGAGTGATGACAATTTATGCTAACACTTATTGTTCTTCTTTTCTCATCAGAAGACATGTGACTTTCTAATTTTCTTGAGCCACTCTCCTTATTCGATTTATTTTATATTTTGTTCAATCTATGCATTAAATTCATGTTTAAGTCCTCCTGCTTCTCCTTGGATTTCATAATCCTTTCATTATAATCCTTGTGGATTTGTACATCCTTCTACAAATTCTTAATGGTCTCTACCATATTCATGTTTTCATCTTTTCCTTCTCCATGTCCATTTGAGTTTGTTCCTTCAATACCCATATGGACATCCATCCCTCTGATATCATATTCCTGGTTGTAATCCCCCTACACATCTTCCATTCCTCTGCACTATGTGTTTATCCTGATTTTATCTACTTGTTGTTAACTCTGCAAAATGTGCAGCCAACAAAACTTTGTCAGGCTAACTAATTCAACAATTTCATGAAAATATGAACCATTCTAGTTCAATAATGCATCATAATTATTTCTTATGATTTCCTAAAAATTGAATGCCCGGATAAATTTTATGGGTGAATAATTATATTATACTTTCCAAGAACTTTCCAACACCTTCTTCTATGCTCAATTCTGAGTCTTGAGTAGAAAGTTATGGTTACTTGAAAATTGTCCATTAATTTTGTTGTTCACTCTTCAACTTGGTGCAATTCTGCATTGTAATTATGCATTTTTGCACCTAATCCATTGGATTTTTAGTAGGATATCAATTGGGTTTCTTAATATACATATTTTGGAAAAAAATTCCAAGTTTCACCTATTTCTGGGTTCTGGGCTGCTAGTTACAGCCTGTTGAAATTCTAGGCCAATTAGTGTTTTTGGTCTTGAATGCTACAGGTAATTTATTTTCTATCTTAAACATTTTTAACATGCCCAGAAATTTAATTCATCTCTAGGAATATTTTCTATGGTTCAATAGCTTTCCATATACTGCTCATGTGCCTCAATCTGCTTCCAGAGTAGAAAGTTATGGCCCTTCGAAGTTAGTTGGGTCTTAAAATTTACCCTCCACTATTTGTTCTGTAACTTCCTCATAAAAGCTCTGTTTGACGAATGATTTACACCATTAGAAATCTCTCTACATGTTATTTCATTTGGGCTATAGAGAAAAAGTGTACCTTGGTACATTTTACACTTTGTTCTCGAGGTTTTTGAGTATCTAAAAACATTGTCTAGGGCCTCAAAAACGCGCTGCAAAAAGATGACCTTCAAATAGTATAAAATGTCATGGAAATTCACTGGTTTTCTATTGTTGTAGACCATCCAAGTGAATTCACACACACAAATTTGAAATGTACACCCATTTTTGTCCTGCACAACAACACCATAAGGTAGTGCATGCTTCGCGTACCTATAACCAATGTGGATCACTTCTTTGTTGCACCAATAAATGGTTCACACTACTTTTGTGTTGCGCTCCAATATCCACCATGCACAATTTTGGTTCATGCACTAATGCCTATTGCACGCAATTTTTTTGTGTCATGCACTAATATTTCGCACACATTTCACTCTACGCGTTGCGCCATGTCACATTTTAGTATGCCCCCACTGCGCACCAATACTTCACATGCACCATTAATTAAATTGTCGTGTGAGAACATATACCCACATTTTATGCACAACAACAAAATTCCTTTTCTCTTTTTCAATACTGTGCATGCCACGTGCATCATTACTATGTGTGCGCACACCGCGCACGCCAGTATTACGCATGTGTCACTCAATATGCACCACGCAATGCTAAATTTAGTGTGCAAAATCACGCACCAATATTTTTTGTGCATTACCACTCTATATCGTGCAGTGCCAAATTTAAGTGCGCACACCCGCACGCCAATATTTTTTGCGCATTGCCACTCTACACTACACAATGCCAAATTTAAGTGCACCCACCTGTGCGCCAATATTTTATGCACATTTTCACTCTATACCACGCAACACCAAATTTAAGTGCACACACACGCACGCCAAAATTTTCCTCACACTGCCACTCTACACATCACAAGATTTTCACTGCGCATCAATTCCTCATGAATTCCATTGCAGAAATTGGGGCTTTTTCCTAAATTTTTCCCAATTTTCATCGTAGACATTCTGCAACTATGAAATTTGTTCAATTTCATCCCGATAACACCATTTCAAGCTCTGCAACAACAAATCGTTGTTGGTTGACATTTATGGAATGAAATTTTTCCCTAACACAATTCACAAATTGAGAATTTTAAATCAACTAATCTCTCTCCATCTGTCATGGCTTCCTTGTAACCTAAAATTTGACCAATTCCATGTATGAATTTGCTAGAACAGATATTAAATCAATAATATCTCACCACTTGGACAAATTTCTCAAATTTTCCATGAAGTTAACAACAGAAATTGGGGCTTTTGCCCAATTCCATGCCATTGCTTCTACTTTTTACCATTGACGCTCTGAAACTTGGAATTTGGCAACTTTGAAATCAATTCTTTGTGGAATTTCAGTTCAACTCAAATTTCTCAGCCCATCCAGGCTCAGTGTTGAAAACTGGAGCTCTGATACCATATTGTAACATCCCCAACATCCAACTGGGCTATGCCATGTAAATATTTTTGAACTGTGTGTAAATTAAAACATATACACACTGAAACTCTTGCGGAAAATTATATATAAAACTTAAAAAAGACAAATACATTCTGTAAATGCATATATTCATACAGAAATAACAATAAACATACACATGCAACATAGATAGGAAATGCCCATAAATATAAAGACAAGTATAAACCACACATAGGATAAATCCATAGAAATAAACACATAAATAATAATGCAACATGTAATTTAACACACAATTGACACTTATCTTGGTAATAATATCACCAACTGCATGCAGGACTTCCACGAACCTCCCAACATTAGACCATGCTACTCTTCACTCTCAGTAGTGGGTCACCCCCGATCTGGGACTAAACTCCACCCGGGTAAGGGATTCCTAACCAGGATAATGTATCTCCAACAACAGGAAATACTCTGTCACATGTGCCAACCGAAACTAACAGCCTACAATCCCTCATTCCCCACATGTCTTTCCCACCCCAGGAAGTGTGCCCCTTCTCTGCTTAACATCCCTTCGGCTACTCCACTTCCTTTCCGAGCTTCAGCAACAGGTCGAAAATGAAGTCTCAGAGCCCTGTAGTTGCAGTTTAGCGCCTTCAGAAATCAATTCCTAACAATTATCTCACCTAGAGATATTTTTTCATGGGACTGCCAACCCACCTCTTCAATCTCCCATGGGTTTGACAACCCACTTCTTCAGTCCAGCTCCTAAGTTAACCAGGTACAGGAACGAGTACTGGTACAAGTATGGTACTAGTTTGGTACAAATAGAGGTACATGGAGGTACATAGGACAACTGCATGAGTGAGTGAATGATGATGGAATGAATGAATGAATGGACAAATGAACTAAGTCCAAAATATATGTATGCATGTTCCCAACTTGACACTTGTCATGTTGAGATCTACTTTGGTCCACTTGTCCCCATCCTTAGAACTTAGGATAAAATAATTATCCATACTTTATACTTTAAGGAATATTAATATAATATTCATTTTTGGCTTAAGTTCCTTGGCTCAACCCCTTATCCTTAACTTTTAGCCCCCCCTTTCCCTAACTAGTGGAGTTTTTTCCCCCATACTCTTTTATCGTGGCCAGTCTACACACAACGATGTATTATATTAATGATAAGACATATACAAAAATATTCTCACTGGTCTTTAGCATCTAATCTCTCTGGCCTAAATCAACACATAAGCCTCCTAGATTATAATAACTGGCTCACCATCCTATAAAACACAACATATACACAAAGGCTCCCTGGCCTCAAAATCATGCGTGCTTAATTTTGTTGTGCGCGATATCCTAGAATGTGCACACTTCATCATTTTAGTGCGTAGTACATGTGTGCACTATACCATTGAATGTGCATACACAAATAATATCAAACAAATCACCAACTTAAGTACATTTGCAGTTACATTTACAGTTGGGGTTCGACCTAGGGGTATTACATAACCTCCTTTGAGAAATTGGATTTCATAAGGGAGGGAATTTCTAATGCCTTCTTCAGGGAATGATTTATCTATGGCTAAAAGTATGAAATATGTGCTCAGGTCCTCATGGCTCACCCCCAGACTTGGTTGGAAGCTACTAAATGTGCCAAGGAAGCACAATCGATTGTCACCTCCCAAAATAAAAAACCCTCATTTATTCCTCTAAATTGACCTACCAATCGTGCCCCTCCTTATCCTCCTCTCAAGATCTACAAATTAACTAGGGTAAAAATGGTTGAACACCAAATCAAGGATTTTTTCTATAATTGTGATGGTAAATATTTTATGGGGAATAAGTGCAAATAATAGAAGATTTTTATGGTTATTTCTGAGGATTTTTCTGATGAGTATTTTTTTGTTTCCCTTGTTGAAGAGATACCCCAAAAAGCTAATCCTACTTTACCCTCTGACCCTCTAGAAGTTGAACCATTGAATTTGTTGAGTTCCCTCACTAGATTCTCTACTCCCTCAACCCTCAAGTTAATTGGCTAAATTAAACATAGGAAATTCATCTTCCTAGTTGACAGTAGAAACACCCACAATTTTATTTATCGCCACATTTCCCAAGAAGTCAATTGTTATATTTGTGTAGTCAAAAAATTTCAAGTCATGATTGGCAATGGCGATTCTATAAAAAGTGGGGGGCATTGTGAAAATGCGTGCCTACAAATTGGTCAATACCACCAAAAATACCATATGTTTTCTATAGACATGGAAGGTTGTGACATAGTGCTTGGTGCTAAATGGTTGCACACTCTCAACCCCATTACCATGGATTTTAATAACCTCATCTTGCAATTTCAATAGGAGGGACAAAAGTATAAATTCAAAGGAATCACAACAGGCTCAACTAAGATCATCGTCTCCCACTGAATGGAAAATCTACTCAGAAAAGGTCATTTTGGAATTATTTCCCAACTCCATTCTATTTAACCCATTAAGACCCCCTCTGTGCATCTTGGCCTCGAATCTAGACTCTCCTGACGTCGAGCTATTTTCAACACCCCCCATGGAATTTTCCCTTCCCATGGGGTCCATGATCATTCCATTCCTATATTCCTAGGAAATCATCCTCCCAATGTTCTCCCTTACTCCAATCCCTTTTCTCAGAAAAATATATTCATGAGTTGCTGGAAGAAGGTGTTATCCATCCAAGTACCAACCCCTATTCTTCTCTAGTAGTCATGGTACTCAATAAAGAATGCACTTGACGCATGTGTCCTGATTTTCGTGCCGTCAACAAAGTCACAATCAAGGACAAATTTCCCAACACCGTTATTGATGGCCTTTTGGATGAATTGAGTGGTTTTCAATACTTTACCAAACTTTATCTTTGTCCCGACGACCACCGGATACATATGAAGGAAGAATATATTCCCAATACTGCATTTAGAACTCATGAGGGTCACTATAAGTTCTTCGTCATGCCCTTTTGCCTATGCAATTCTCCCTCCACTTTTCAAAGTCTCATGACTCATGTCTTTCGTTCCTCCCTGTGTCATTTTGTCTTGGTTTTGTTTGATGATATTCATATCTGTAGTAAAACTTGGCAATCCCATTTTTCCCATGTTGATCAAGTTCTCTATCTACTATCTAAGCAACAACTTTTTCTCAAATAGTTAAATGTGTTTTTGGAGCCTCTAAAGTTGAGTAACAGGGTCATATTATTGGAAAGGATGTTGTATGGGTGGATCCTAAGAAAATTGAACCTATGAAGGATTGGCCTCTCCCTAAAACTCTTGAAATATTCCATGGTTTCTTTGTTTTAAAAAGATATTATCGCAAGTTTTTTCAGAATTATGGTAAAGTTACCACTCCTCTCACTTCTCTCCTTAAAAAGAATGCATTCAGTTGTATGCCTGAATTTGATCACTCCTTCTAGACCTCGGAAGATGTTATGTTCGCAACTCCTATCCTCGCACGACCAGACTTCACCAAGAATTTTATCTTGGAATGCGATGTGTCAGGGAAAGGAAATGGGGTAGTCGTCTTACAAGATGGTCGACATTTGGATTTCACTAGAAAAAAAAAATGGAGTGACATTAGGGCCAATCAATCTATAAAAGGGAAATGTTGGTTATTATGAATGTAGTGGATATCTAGCACCCTTAATTTTGGAACAACGCTTCCAAACTAAAACTGATCATCGTAGCCTGAAGTATCTTCTGAAATAAAGAATATCCTCCCCAAAGAAATAGAAATGGGTGACCAAGTTGTTTGGGTATGATTATGATATCATTTACAGGAAGGGAAAATAAAATGTGGTTGCTATGTTATTTTGCATAAATATGAAGATGGAGGGTCCTTCTTTTCCATCTCTTTCATTGTAGTTGATTGAGTTCAAGCAGTTCACCAGGAATGGTTACAAGAACCCAAAATTTGTATCCTAATCCAACAATTGCAATAGGATCCTTAAGCTTCTCCAGGGTACTCTTGGCATAATGACAAGCTTCACTATAAAGGTCGGTTGTATTTAAGCAAGTAGTTGAACCTTAAATCCACTATGCTCTTTGAGCTTCACTCTTCTCCCACAGTTGGGCATTCAGGTTTTACCAAAACCTATGAATGGGTCAAATGTTATTTTTTATGGGAAGGTATGAAACATGACACCACACCTTTGTGGCTGAATTTGATACATGTCAATGCAATAAGGGAGAAAATGTCAAATCTCCAGGAATATTCCAACCATTCCCAATTCCACCTACTATTTTGATGAATATTTCTATGGATTTCATTATGGGCGTACCTAAATCAGGCAATAAATCTTCCATCATGGTTGTAGAAGATCATCTTTCCAAGTATGCTCATTTATGTGTTCTTCAACACTCATTCACAACATCCATAATGGCTCAAATTTTTATGGATAATATTTTCAAACTACATGACATGCCTCATTCTATGTCTATGACCGTTATCCAACTTTCACCAATTTTTTTTAGCAAGAATTGTTCAGGCTACAAGGAACCCAATTGCATCTTAGCATCGTCTATCATTCCATAGTGGTGGATGAACTGAAGTTGTCAACAAGTGTTTGGAAACATATTTGTGGTGTTTTCCATTTGACCGACAAACTCAATGGGCTCAGTGGTTATCCCTAGCTGAATGGTGGTACAACACCTCTTACCATATTTCCACTTGTATCATTCCCTTTGAATTGGTCTATGGGGAAAATCCATCATTAATTATATCATATATGTCAGGTGTCTCCAATGTTTAGGAGGTTGAAACACTCTTACAGTTCGTGAGACCATTCTTTGTACCCTCAAAGAAAATTTGTTCATGGATTAGAATCGTATGAAGCAACAAGTAGATCGGGTTTGCTCAGAATGTCAATTTGTTGAAGGAGACCATGTGTTTCTTCATCTTCAACCTTATAAGAAACGTCACTCAAAGATGAACATTGTCAGCAAATTTCCCCCAAGTTCTATGGCCTTTATTCAATTCTCAAGCGAAGGGGGGGCGTGGCCTACTGGTTAGCTCTTCCTAGTCATTCTAAGCTCTCTCATGTTTTCCATGTCCCATGCTTAAAGAAAGTGATTGGAACTGAGTGTTAGACTCAAACCCATATCCATGAGTTGGATGAAGAAGGATCCATTTGGTTGCAACCTCAAGTAGTCTTGTACCAATGTGAGTGTTGTCTCTATTAGCACACCATAAAGGAAGTTTTATTTTAGTGGAAGGACACACCACCAAAATATGCCACTTGGTATCCGACTACCATTTTACAACAATTTCCCCATCTCAAGCCATGAGGATGATGATGTTTTTCAAAGGGAAG
>JZKD02S2247245.1:648304-674760 GCA_000966675.3 Picea glauca
ATAATTCAGTGAAATATTCGCCAATATTTTACAAGATTATATAATTGACTAAAATATTCGCCAAAAAATTATATATACATTTTATATTATTGATAAAATAGCCTTCAATTTTTTCTATGTATCATGGGGATTCGCCCATTTATTATACATATAAATTTAGGGGGGGTTCTTAAAATCACCCTTGGTCAAATTGCAAATGGAGTTAGATTCTAATGGAAACATGTGTATTCCTCGGATAGACCTTTCCAATGGCCTATCGTGTGCCTAAAATGAAGATCGTATGCAAAAATTACGACCCCGAGAAGTTGATGTACTAGCTTACCCCAATTGGGCTCACATTACTTTTGGCGCTTCATCTCCTAGGGTTAGGTTTTCGGATATATAGGGTTTTGAAATTCATGTTTATTGTAAAAATTCCTTCAGAGCCTCATTGTAATCATATTCTTGTGAATGAGCATAGTCGCCACATCTCTTCTCAGAGACAAGCCACCACCATTCCAGCAAGCTTGTTTTCCACTGCATTTTACAGTTTCAGCTTATTTCCTTATTGAATAGAAACCATTGTTACTGTACCTCTATGGTTATGTGTTAAACATATTTTAATAATATTTATCCATTTCATTGTGCTCATAAAAATATGGATCTGTGGTATCAGAGCGGTTTTCTCCTTGTCGTTCTTAATGCATGTCCCCAACGAGGTCAAGGTACAAAGAATTGGGTCTCAAGATTGTTTATATTGAGTACAAAATCTCTCACATGCCCAAGAAACCTCTCATGGCCGAAGAAAATAAATATGATGGGATAGGAGATCCTTTCAAAATATTTCTCAAGGAATCCCTCACGCAACATAGGAATGTGATGATGGAGAGTTTTGCACAACTCCTTCGGTGACTATCGACAAATGACGCATCTTCCTAGAGAGGAGGCACTACCCCATTCAAGGTACAAATAAACTTTGATATTCCTATATTTGAAGGTTATATAGACACATATGTTGTAGAAAACTAGTTGAATCTAGTAAAAGGGTATTTTTTTGTCCATAAATTTTCGAATAGAGAAAAGATTACTTTTTCTCTCCTCAAAGTCATTCCCCATGTCAAATATTGGTTGGAAAATTTATGTGAGAAAAAGAAAATAGATAACCCTCATTATTTATAGTCTCAACCACGTAGGAATCCTTCAGGGATGCTATTAAGGAACAATACTACCCTATCGGAAGTTATGACGAATTATATGCAAAATGGACTACATTGAAGGAAGAAAGAGACCAGGCAGTGTCAGAATTCACAAATATATTCCATACCTTGCGCACCAAGATGGGTATCAAATATTTAGAGTGAAATATGATACTCAAGTATTATGGTGCTCCACATAGATACATCCAAACCAAAATGGAATTTCTGGACATCTTGCCCTTGGGTGAGGCCTATCGATATGCCGACAAAATCGAGCAGAAGCTTGAAAAAAATACACAGAAACTTGGGCCTGGGAATCCCTCATAGAAAAATCCAGGAAAGGGTGGACCCAAACCATAGAAAAAAGGATAAAGAAAATATGGACAATATCAGGACAACCGTTCCAAGATGCAAGAAAAGGAGGACACCAAAAAGACAAAGAAAGATACCGAGAAGTGGTGTGACTTCCATAAGAGCCCTTGGCATAACACTACTGATTGTCGCTCAAAGAAATCATTGGTGGCAAAAGTGAAAGACTCTAAATTAGATGGGGGTTCTGACTCTGAGTCAAAACCAAAAAGGGGAATATGGATCATTGACATAGAATCCAATGCCACCGTTTCTACCACCAAGCTCCATCCTGGTGATCTGTATGAGCCAGAAGAAGGCGATCACCTTTTCCATTCACAAATGTGGTTAAAAGGCACCCTACTGCACTTCAACGTTGATAACATCAGCTAAAAGAACCTCATATCAGCAGAGGTCATCAAGCAGTTGGCCCTACCAACAAAACCACACACGCAACCCTACACCATTTGATGGCTCTGCCAAGGAAGCAATCTCCACGTCATCCAAAAGTGCCATCTCCACGTCATATGAAATAAGTCCCTTCAAAGATGAGGTATTGTGTGATGTTGCTCCTCTCAAAGTTTGTAATGTTCTTTTGGGCCAACCTTGTTTATGGAAACATCAAATTGTATATGAGTCTAGGCCTCGTAGTGTTATTATTACTTTGAACAGGAAATTGTACATGATACCAGAGTTAGTTCCACCTAGTGCGACTTCATTGGTCTCTGAAAAGCAATGCAGGAAGGTCATCTCTCATACCAAGAATTTTCTCTTCTTTTTTATTTTCTCTCAGAGTGAGAAAAATATCGTATCCATATTCAGGGCCTCTGTGTTTGATCTCTTCACACAACATAAGAAAGTGTATAAGGTCATGGAATAATACTCAGATATATTCTCATCACCTATCGAGGTACCTTTGCACTCCTAGGTCAAACATCCCATCAATCTAATCTCTGGTGCACCACTACCCAATGGACCGGTATATCACCGCTCTTTGTTAGAAAACGAGGATATCAAGAGGTAGATACAAGAACTACTCCACAAGGGGCACATCCATCATATCTCATCACCTTGTGGGATCCCAATCATGTTGGTGAAGAAGAAATACGAGACCTGGTGACTCTGTATTGATTATCAGGCTCTGAATAAAATCACAGTCTAGAACTAGTATCTGATTCCCCAAATTGACGACCTCCTCGATCATCTTATGGGGGACAAATACTTTAATAATATTGATATGAATTCTGGCTACCACTAGGTCCCAATAGAATATACAGATGTATGGAAGACCACCTTCAAGTCAAAATAAGGTCTTTTTGAATGGCTGGTCATGCCCTTTGGTTTGACAAATACCGCAACAACTTTCATGAGGATGATGGACAATATATTGTGACCTTTCACCAATAATTTTTTAGTGGTGTATCTGGATGATATCCTCATCTACAACAATACTTGGTCAAAACACTTGTATCATATTAAACAAGTTCTTCACACCCTGCGACAACACCAACTATATGAAAAGTTGGAAAAATCCTCCGTCGACATGGATAGGGTCCATTAATTAGGATGCATCATTGATTAGAATGGTGTGGATGTGGATCCATCCAAGATCCAGGTCATCTGTAACTCGCCAGCCCCAACCACACTCACTGAGCTTCAGAGCTTCTTAGACCTCACCAATTTCTATTGTAGGTTCATGTTGGGATTCTCTCATATTACATGGGACTAGGGGTGGTGGTAAGAAAAAATTTGTGTGGGGCCTATCCAAAAAACAAGCCTTCAATGATTTGAAGCAGTACTTATTCTCATCCACAGTACTTTCATTACCAAACCTCCAGCTTCCCTTTTGGATTGAGACAGATGATTCAAACTATGTTGTGGACGTCATTCTCACTCAACATGGCCACCCGGTGGAATATCATAGTGAGACATTATCAGATGTTGTTTGTAAGTACCCTACTTACGACACAGAAATGTACTCCATTGTGAAATCATGTTTCTAGTGGAGAAATTACAGTATTTGGAAGGAGACAATCATCCACACTCATCACAAGCCGCTACAGTTCATGCAGACCCAAGGAAAATTGCAGAATGACCACCATTAGAAGTGGTCCACATACTTGCAGCAGTTCCACCTCAACATCAAGTATAAAATAGGAAGTACCAACTGAGTTGTTGATTTCCTCAGTCGACCTCCAGTTGTAGCACTCACCACGGTGCTAGACTCTTGCGGCCAAGAGACCTTCAGATGGCCCCACCTTTATGAGATGGACCATGACTTCTCCACCACCTACCAAATGTTGGGCACAAAATCAGTGGTCATTAATTTCCATCTTCAGTATGAGTTGTTGTGTTTTTTGGGCCATATCTACGTTGCATCAAGCAAGCGCGTGAAGCTGATTTGGGAATCTCACTATAGTCAGGTGGCAAGACACTTTGGTGTCAAAAAGACATTGGTCATGTTGCAAAAACATTTATACTGGTCGAAACTTAGACAATATGTCGACAAGTATATCAGGTCATGCATTGCTTGCACTATTGCCAAACCGACCACTAAGAAACAGGGCATGTACACCCCTCTACCTAATCCTGACAGGCCATGGGAATCCATTTCAATTGACTACATGTTGGGCCTTTCATCCACCAAGAGAGGAAATTACTGGGTTTGTGGTTGTTGATCACTTTTCCAAGATGACAATTATGGCTTATGTAAGAAGAGCATCACAACAGAGGCCACTGCCAAGGTATTATTTGAATTAGTATGGGTACATTTTGGGATCCCACAAACCATTATCTTAGATCAAGACACTCGATTCCTCATCATATTCAGGACAAGCCTTTGGTCACTCCTGGACACCAAGCTCACCAAATCCCTTTCACTCCCAGAAAAATGGCCAAACTAAGGTTGTCAATCGAATGATCATGCATATCCTATGCATGTATAATTCCAATCACCCCTGCACATGGGATGAGAATATTTCCTATGTCCATCATAGCTACAACCAAGCCCTACATAGCTCCACTAGCCACAACCCCTTTTAGGTCCGGTTGGGATTCCAACCATTGGGTCCCATGGATGTTGCACTACCCCTCTCGACCACCTCAGTCGACTCATCCCCTGCTCCACCTAAAGATGAAAAAGCCACCTGGTTCATTGAGAGGATCTAGCACATCCACCAATAGGTTTAGGATAATTTACAGAAGTACAATTCCAAGTACAAGAACGGTCATGATCAACACGGGCGACCACATAAGTTTCAAGTGGGTGACAAAGTTTGGTTGCACTTGCAAAAATAATTCCTTATAGGGCCTCATCGAAATCTTCTCCCACTCCATTATGGGTCGTACACCATCACCAAGTCTATGGGTGAAAATTCGTTTGAGCTCAACATTCCCCCTTTCCTTGGCCTGCACCCAATATTCAACATGGCTCTCCTTCGGCCATATTTCCCACCATTATTGGACACCTCAAAGATCAAAGAGCAGTTGACACCAATAGATCTAAATCCTGAATTCATACAGTAGGCATCCAATGATCAGATTGTGTACACACATGTCAAGGTCACTTGACATCAAAGGATCCATCTTTATCGGGTTGTCAAAGAAAGGCAGCTCCTGCACCAAGGCCAGTGGCTCACTCGTGGCCAAATTCAGTAGAAATTTCCTCATTTGATAGGGGAACTCAAGGAAATGGATACCATTGATTCCTAAGGGGGTAGGATTGATCCATATGGATTTCTATGGCCTCCCACCTATTCTAAATAGTTCATTTTGGTAGTTTTCCACTTTGGCATTTTTTTCCTAGTTTTTGGGTCCCTGACTTCCGGGGCTGTTTTGGGGCCCTAAACAACATTTTCAAGGCTCGCCACAATCAAACTAAAGATAGAGTTAGATTATGAAAACAACATGTGTATTCCTCAGATAGACCTTTCCAACAGGCTATCGTGCGCCTAAAATGGAGATCGTATGCAAAAGTTACAACCTCGGGAAGTTGATGTACTAGCTTACCCCAACAGGGCCCACATGACTTTTGGTGCTTCATATCCTAGGGTTAGGTTTTTGGATGTCTAGGGTTTTGGAATTCATTTCCATTGTAAAAAATCATTTAGATTCTCGTTGTAATCATCTTCTTGCGAATGAGTGTAGTCGTCACATCTCTTCTCAGAGATAAGCCACCACCATTCCAACAATCTTGTTTTTCGATGCATTTTACAATTTCAGATTATTTCCTTATTGAATAGAAACCAATTTTATTGTACCTATGTTATTCTATGTTAAACATATTTTAATAATATGTTTTCATTTCCTTATGCTCATAAAAATCCTGATCAGTACACCTAAATCATGCATCTTACTTACAGATATCAAGTTTCTATCCAACTCTAGAATGTGAAAAAACCAAAGGAGTGTTCTAATCCTTCCATCCTTAATAATCAACTTGACTTTTCCTCATCCCATGACTCTAGATATCGAGTCATATCCTAGGAAAACATCACCTCTATTGTACATTTCATATTCACAAAACCATTCCCTATGAGGAGTCATATGAAAATAAGCACTCAAGTTAATGAGTCATACATCACAATCTAAATGTGTTCTTGAATAAGTGAAGTGCACATCCCCTCCTTCATCCATGGAGTCCCTCCCTCCTATGGAATGAACATCATCAAATCCCTTACCTTTATCAACACTTTTAGATCTACAATCCTTCTTATAAAGCCCAAGTTTACCACATTTCTAGCATTTCCTTAAGGATTTTCCAAGAGATTTTGATCACCCTGCCATCAACTTATTTTTATTTCATTATTTGGAATGGCCTATTACCAATAAGTCATTTTTTCTCTAACTATCCATGGTTTTCTACCTCATTTCATCTAATAGCGAGGATGTAGCCATATCATCAAACTTTAATGTGATTTCTTTACTGCCAATGGCTACAACCAAACTTTCCCGTGAATTTGGAAAAGAACATAATAAACTAATGGAATTATCTTCATCATAAATGTTAATATCAACATGAAACAACTAACTTACCATAGTATTAAAATAATTTCAATGCTCTATCATAGAGTCTCCATCATTTGTCCTTAGGAGGTAAATCTTCTTTTGAAGAAAACTTTTGTTTACCAGGGACTTAGACTGATATAAAGTCCCTAACTTATCCCACAACACCTTGGTTGTATATTCTCCCAATAAATTCAATAACACGGAATTTAAAAGACACATCTAGATTGTACTCTTTTCCTTCCTATCTAAATTCATCTAGTATTCCACCAACATACTCGTAGGTGTAGTGCAAGGATCCACAACAACCCACTTTTCTTTGTCTACAAGAAGATCCTCCATTTTGAGCTTCCATAGCTAAAATATTTACCCATCAAATTTATCAATCAAAATTTTATAAATTCTTAACATTCTCTTTCATTACAAGAATCACCACCATAGAGCTCCCAATAAAACCGGATTTATCATAGACCTAAGATAAACTTGCTCTATCAAAATGAGCTAAACCCTTAGAAACAAAGGTGTCACCATCAATCCAATAATCTCTTTCTAATACCAAATGTAAGTTTTAAACCTTTTGTAGTGAAACAATGCATACCTTTTCCTTATAAAAACATAAAAATAGCAATAGCATACACACATGGTACATAGAGATTTACCTTGGAAACCCTTAACTGGGAAAACCAACAAACCTTAGAGATAAAACTCTATTTCTCATTGTATTAACTTCACCATTTACAATACAATGTATAGGATTATGCAATATCCAAAAGCCTAATCTATTAACTTAGATTATATTACAACCCTAATTCCTTAATCATAATTAGATCACAATGGGATGAAAAATCATTATCTGAAAAACACTGCAACATGAAAAAATGGACCAAAAAAAACAAAAAATATTTTTGGGGGGCTCTACCCTTGAATCCCTAGGTAGGGGGGCCTAGCCAAACCCCTTTGCAACCCCCCTCCAGTGCATGGATATATCATGCAAAGAATACAACACATTCCCAACAAGAATGTATTATAGAACCATACCTCCTTTCTAAACCTTGTCTCTAATGAAGTGGTAGTTGTTCTCAATATGCTTAGACCAATCATGAAATACTTGATTTTATGATATTTTTATACAACAATGATTGTCTTAGTATATCATTGTTGGGATGTTCTGTTCTTTGCAGTTAAATAATATTCATCCAACTATCTAATCAAGGTGGATTGGCTAGATGATAAGTCATCCGATGAGTCAAGTTGAGTTAATGGTTAAGTCAAGGTCAAAGTGATTGACCAAGAAGTTGAGGTCAAAGTGATTGATTGGGAAGTTGAATACAAAGTGATCAATGAGAATTTTAAAGGTTATCCTATATGAGGTAAACAAGAGGTCAAGTGGAAATGAACTGAAGACCGACTAGAGGTCGACTAGTAACCAAATGAAGTTGACTGTAACAAAATCTTGTGATTCATGGGATTGCATCCAATTATCTATGTGGAAATGTAATCATTTTTGGGTACCATGATTCAGGGTTTTCCATGTTGTAAAGAATATAAATAAGGTGCATTGCAATTTTATTAATTTAATGTTCATGAATCTTTAGCTAAAGGTTTTTGGTCATGTAGATGCAATTTGAATTGGTTGCAGGGTTGTTCCTTTGTAAAGAAAGAGAGTATGATGGATATTGTGTATTAGGTGTAGACCAAGGTTAGTCATGTAAATATTTATTCAATGGATTAATAAGACAAGAAGAGATAAATATACTCAAGGAATGTTGGTTTTCCTAGTTGGGTTTCCAAGGTAAAATATTTGTGTATTGTTTGTTTGTCATTTATTTTCTACTTAAATATGTCTTCTCTTTCTTGGTTGGTTTAGTGTGGGTGTTTATTTCCTTACAAGTGATATCAAATCCTATATGAATCATTTATTTAGATAGTAGAAGAGCATATTTGTTTCTCTGTAAAATTAATATCAGAGCAAGGTTGAGCAGATCTTGGATCTGAGCTAAACCTAGGTCTAGTGGGAGTTGAAAGTTAGTGATATTTAAAGTTGTACTTGAAAGAATGGAAAGAAGTTCGAGGATTGAGATCGAAAAATTCAATGGCCAGAATTTTGAGCTTTGGAAGCTTAAAATTGAATATCTCCTTGTAGAATGAGAATAGTGGGAAGTTGTAAGCCCGAGAACCATTCTGATGGGTATGTCGAGAGAAGAATGGGAGAAACCCAATAGGAGGGAAAGGAGTATGATTCGAATTTATCTTTCAGTAATCATGGTACAATATAAGAAGCTTGTACCAGTCAAAATCCCTAGTAAACAACTTGTTCCTTTGGAAGAAATTTAATCTTCTGAGGATGACTGATGGGAGCTCAGTAATAGAGCACCTAAATGAATTCAATATTGTAATAATTTAGTTATTTTCTGTGGATATTAAAATCATTGAGGAGGAGAAATGTATAATCCTATTTCATTCTTTTCCATGCTCCTGGGTTATGTTAGTCATGGTTATAGGGAGAAATTCGATGACATTAACACTTGAAGACATGGTTACATCTCTAATTTTATAATAAATGAGACGAAAGAACATGGAAGCATTGACTAAAGATGCCTTGATGTTGATAGGTCGATAGGTCAATATTGAAAGAGATAAGGGAAAATTATATGGTATAAATCCTAAGTTGAAGGGTATATCTAAATCCCCATTTTAGTTGATGTGAAGATGTTGGAAATGTGGTAAAGTTGGGCACTACAAGAGAGATTGCAATTCAAAAGAAAATGACATCAGTCCTGGATCCGACAAGTAGCAGTGGAATGAGAGAAAGACTACTTTGGATAAAAGACTTATGTGTATATGGCATCAACCAGTACAGAGTCAGATCATGATGTTTGGTTGATCGACTCAATTGCATCCTTTCACATGACACCTCATAGAGAATGGTTATATGATTATGAGAGATATGAAGGGAGATATGGGATAATGGTCCCTTAAGTTAGTGGATCCCTATATTATTTTTCCTTCATAGATTATTTTTTAAGGATGAAATGAATATATTTCTTGAGGAATAAATGAGAGGTTTTTGATGAATTCAAAAAGTTTAAATATCTTGTGGAAAAACAGACAAATAAGAATACCATGGTGTTGAGAATTGACAATGAAGGTTAATTCTGTGGAAAGGATTTTAAGTAGTTCCACAAGAAGTGTGGCATAACATGAAAAAATACCACACCGTATACCTCATAGCTAAATGGATTTGTTGAAATAATGAACAAGACTTTGATGTATAAGTAAAGTAGTATTCCCAATGGTGTTGGGCTCGTACGAGAATTCTAGGAAGCGGTAGTGGACACTGCAAAATATTTGGTAAATAGGTCTCCTTCTTTGGCGCTAGTTGACTCGACTCAACATAAGGTATGGTTTGGTAACAATACTTCCATTTCACATCTCATATTCTTTGGATATGTTGCATTTTTGCATGTTCCCAGGGAAAAGAGGAACAAGTTGGAAAATAAGGAAATCAAGTTTGTTTTCATCAACTACAAGGATGGAATTTAAGGATGTTGATCCAGATTGTTTTGAGAAATAAATGAAGGAAGATATATAACAATTAAATATAAAAATATATTGCGATATACACAAAAATATTTCACTAAACATAGAGATACAATAATGCACAATTTTTGTTGATGAGAGAATGTACAAAAACTGTAAAATTACAGAGTGAATGACTCGCTATGATGGTGGCATCTTATCTATGAGAAGAGATGCGATGGCTATGCTCATTCATAAGAATATGATGATGTTTTCAATGAGGCTCTAGAGGCCTTTTTAGTATAAATAAAATCCAAAACCCTAACCTCGAAAGATGAAATACCAAAAGGTTTGCAGGCCCTGATGGGGGTAGTTGGTATGTCAACTTCCCAAGGGCGTAGCTTTTGCATACGATCTTTGTTTGGGGCGCACAATAGCTCGTTCGAAAGGTATATATGAGGACTACAAATTTTTCCATCACACTATGGATAAATCCTATAGTGTGGTTATGGTGGGCCCATAAAACATTGTTTAGGGCCTCAAAATGGCCCCAAAATTTTAGGACTCGAAAAGATGTAGAAAAATTGCCAAGGTGGAAACCCCTGTTTTGAGCCAATGGAATAGGTGGGTGGCCACCGATTTTAATCTGGATCAATCCTTCTCCCTTAGTAAGAGATGGTCTCCATTTCATCAGGTCCTCGGGGAAGCTTCTGCTGAATCTAAACCTTGGTGATTTGGTTGTCTTGCTGAAGAAGGTTCCTTGCTTAGCTTGTTGAAGGTTTTTATGAACCAATATGGCTGCATGATCTCCCTAAGTGTGGGAAGACTCTGTCGGTGAAGATGTAGCATGAAGAAAATGAAGGGATTCATCATAACTTGATTTGACTGGGTAGTGTGGAGGCACCCCCGTAGGTGTAGTAGGAATATCTTGGTGCTCTTCTATAATCTTGTTTATCTACTTTTGTTAGATATAAGGGTCTTGGGTCGAGGCTAAAGTGGTTGCAGTGTCCTCTTCTGACCAAGTTCTGAAGAGTTGAAATTTTATGGTATGAAATATTACGTTTCTACACTATTTTTTTGATACGGTAGTTATAACTACTTCTAGTATCTTGTAGGATTGACCCCCCAAAGTAACATTGACACTATGAAGTCGAGACTCATAAATGGGATAACACCTCCACACATGTGGTTGGCCTAACATAAAATCACATAATTATAGTGGGGAAACATCACACAGTACCTCCACCTTGAAGGGCTTGATTCTGTATGACAGGCAACACTAGTTGCTGACACTAAGATCTTGTCCCTAGCAGAACCATCCGATGTTGGATGGCTACAGGTGTGGTGTTGTTAGCAAATACAACTTCTTGATGACCTCTTCTGATATGAGATTCTTATAGCTTCCTCTATCAACAATAATATGAAATGAGTTCCTCTTCATCGACATATATAAATGGAAAAGTTGTCCCCCCTCCTCAAGATCCTCTAGTTCTTCTGGTTGGATTGTTGTGGTTGCAATAGTAGCAGTGGGTTCTACATTAATTATTTGTCTCCTTTTATTATTGTCTGAATCGAAGTCTGATTCGAGGCTCAACTTGGTTTCTTTGAGCTCGATTACCAATGATTATTTCGAGCAACATTTATCGATGTTGTGCCAAGGGATTTTGTCGAAGTCACACAATTTCCCATTATCCTTGTTCATCTTCCCGTTGCTCTTCTTTTCCTACAGCTTGGATTGGTTGTCTTGAGATTGGATATTATGTGAATTAGGTTTTCCTTTACCATGATTTAGTTGTTGCGGATTTGTAGACCCAAATTCTCACTTGTTATGTTGCTTGAATTTCTTCATATGTATAAATGGCTCCCAGTGATGAGATGTCCAACAACTCCATTTCGTTTTGTATGTACCTATGTAGAGCCCCATGGTATTTCAGAACCCAATTTCACTCAGAGTCTTTGATACCCAGCTTGGTATACAAGGTATGGAAGGTATTTGTGAACTCCAACATTGTTTGGTCCCGCTTTTGATGGAACATGGTCCATCTCATGTAATGGTCATGATAGTTTCCCATAGGGTAATATTTTTTTTTATATAAGTAAGAATTTATATATAAGGATCCTTCAAAAAGCCAGAGTTATAAAGTGTGCAGTAGTGTCATATTGTAATAAATGAACTTCCCTATGGGGAAACTAGTTCAGCCAGTTGGTGTTGGGATCAAAATGAATACCAGTCTTACAAAAATTGAAAAACAGAGCAAAGAATGTAAACTAACAGCCAAAAGTAAAACTCTAATACTATCCTTCATGAGGCCATAGAAGACCTATGTGATGGTCATACACTTGGCTTGTAACATGGCCAATCAGACAGAGAGGTGGCGTGGGTTGCAAGGTTCTAGGGCTCCTCTTCGATAGCTGCCCCTCTCCATTCCATTTGCTCATGCGTGTCGACGTCCTAGTCACCCATTTCTAGTCTATCGTCGGTCCATGTGCCTCCCAATTCCCTAGGCACATGAAAGCCCAGTCCTACTGTAACGTACACCCCGAGTGTTTCTTCTTCGGTGGGTGTGTATTTGTCATCCATGGCCACATGCATGGCCTACCCAGAGTCGCCACCTCCTGTGGGAAACCCCCTTTCACTTGAATCTCTTGTATGAAAGTGCTCTGCTACCTCTGGTGAATTTGGTGTGAAGTGGAAGGCCCCTTGGAAGGTGGAGAGGATTTGAAGGAGTGAAAAGGTCTTCCTGTCCAGTAGCTCCAACCAAAACTAGAGGTCATTTAGGCCATGTCGAAGCTCAAAGACCAGCCCGTGGAGAATGGCTATGCTATCCTTCAATTGCGAGTTTGGGATTGAGTCTGAAAAGGAATGTGGCCTGGGATAAGTTTCCTGTAGAAGAGGTGGTGCTTCCAAGGGTGGGAAAGTTGAGTAGGTCTTTAGAGGAGCTGATGTACTAGTTGGTGAATTTGGTGGTACTGCAGGAGGCACCCAAGATGAATAGGATCTATCAAGGGTGGGTCCTAGGGTAAAACCCAATGAGATATTAGAGAGTGCCAAACCCTCAAGCTGGGAAGCAGGAGGGGAGGAGGTAGCGAGTGGTTCTTGTTCATACTGCGAGGAATGCGAGGAGTGTGAGGGGGATGAACCAGGGGAGGAGCCCGAGGAGGTTGTAGGCACATGAGAGAGGACCAGTTGAATCCACAGTGGTTGCTAGGGCGAGCCTCTCCTTGGATTTCCTCTTTGTTTTAGCATTTTGATGACCTAGGGGGAGATGGTGAGTGTAGGGAAATACCCCAGATGGTCGAGGAGGAGCTGGATAAAGAGCCAGTTGCAGGAGAGTGCAGTGAAGGAGGGAGGCTGGAATTAGAAATGGCTTCACGGTTGATGAAGAAGAAGGTGATGTCACATGCGTAGAGTAAAGGCACATTCAATGAGTAGAGCCATGGAGGGGACAACTTGAGGAGGTCAGGCACACCAGGATTAATGGTGCCTAGGACGTTGTATGGGGGAGTTAAATGCATGGGGGTGGCGGTGGTACTTGCCACGCTTTAGTCACATGGAAATCACCATGCCGACCTCTTTGTGCC
Source organism: Picea glauca (assembly GCA_000966675.3). Classification (NCBI taxonomy): domain Eukaryota; kingdom Viridiplantae; phylum Streptophyta; class Pinopsida; order Pinales; family Pinaceae; genus Picea; species Picea glauca. The sequence goes on from JZKD02S2247245.1 coordinate 661,933, forward strand.
ACCTCTGAGTGCCATGTGTCCCGCACTATTACCCCCTCTGGGGGTTCCCATAGGGTAATATTGCTCCTTGACCAAATCCATAAAAAAATCCCAAGTGGGCTCGACACCAAATATTCCAAACTCCTCTGTGGAATTTTTCTCCCAGTAAGTTTCCCACCAATTTTTGACATGGGGGAGAGCCTTAATGAGTGCAAAGGTGATATTTTATTTGTCAGAAAAATTGTGAACAAAAAAATAACCTTCTAGCAAATTTAACCATTTTTCCAAAGCATTTGCATTGATTTGACCTTCAAATATGAGAATATCAAAATTAAATTGTACCTTGAATGGGATAGTGTCTCCAAAGAAATGTTTTGACAAAGACACACCTATTATTTTTGGAAATCGTTGAAGAATTCGGGAAAAATTATCCAACATCTCATTCCTCTGTTACACAAGGGATTTTGTGAGCAACAACTTGATGGGATCTTATTATCCCCTGTCTCTCTTCTCTTTTTCCATAGGAGGCCACTTGGACTCGAGAGAGTTGTTATCCTTAAGGGAAACTAACTCAATACCCAACTCTCTATATCCTGACCTCACCAGGGACATGCACAAGAAACAAAAAGGAATAGCCTTCTCTAATACCACTAATCCAGATTATTTTGAGAACAAAATAAAGGTAGAGATATAAAAATGAAATATGAAAATATATTGAGCGATACACATAAATATTGCAATAAACAAAAATATACATTAATGCACATTTTTTGTTAATGAGAGAATGTACATAAACTATAAAATTACAGAGTGAATGACTCGCTATAATGGTGGAAACTTATCTTTGAGAAGAGATGTGATGGCTATGCTCATTCACAAGAAGATGATGATGTTTTCAATGAGGATCTATAGGCCTTTTTATTATAAATAAAATCCAAAACCCTAACCCCCAAACATGAAACTCCAAAATTTTTGCGAGCTCCGATGGTGGTAGTTGGTAAATCAACTTCTCAAGGGCGTAACTTTTGCATACGATCTTCGTTTGGGGCACACAATATATTTTTTGAACGGTCTATCATATGAATACACATTTTTTCATCACACTTTGGCTAAAGCCTCTAGTGTGACTGCGGCGAGCCTAGAACAAAGTTGTTTATGGCCTCAAAATGACTTCGAAAGTTTAGGAATAAAAATATGTAGAAAAGCGACCAAGGTGGAAACCCCTGTTTTGAGCCAGTGGAATAGGTGGGTGGCCACCAATTTCCTCCTAGATAATATGTAATATATGGGATATGTTGTTGAGGAAAATAGTGTATAATTGAGATGTGATCTTCATGGAATTCAGAGGAACTTCCAATTCTAAAGAGGTTCAAATGGAGAAAGAACCATAGAAGCTAGTGTTTTAACTAAGGAACATTGAACATGGTTCATATGGGTCGATCGAATCATATGAATAGGTGGAATAACTAACTCCAATTGTAAGGAGGTATAATTGAGTAAGAAAACCAATTGAAAGGTATAGTATGCCTAATTTCTATTCCACAATCGTGTTATCTTCCACTGATGAGGAGCCCAAGTCATCTAGGGAGGTAGTTGACTCAATAGAGGGTAAACTATGGAAGGATTCCATGGTCGAAGAATTTAAATTCTTGCACAAGAATGAGATGTAGGATTTGATCAAGATACCTAATGGAAGGAAACTCATCGGTAGAAATTAGGTGTTCAAGAAAAATTTAAATGCAACAGGTCAAGTTGAGAAATAAAAAGATTGACTGGTAACAAAAGGATATTCCCAAGTCAAGGGAGTCGACTTCGATTATATTTTTTCCCCTTTTTCAAAATTAAATTCCATTAGAGTACTAATTTCTCTAGCTAAAACATTTGATCTTAAAATAGAGAAAATGGATGTAAAGACAAAGTTCCTACATGGGGACTTGCAAGAATAAATCTACATGAAATGGCTTGAAGGATTTTCTATTAAGGGAAAGAAAGAGTTGGTGTTCAAATTAAAAATTTCCCTTTATATTCTAAAGAAATCCCTAAGGATGTGGTACCAAAAGTTTGACATATACATCCTTAGTTTGGGATTTGTGATAAAAAAGGATGATCATTGTGGATATTCCAAGGAATAAAGCGATCATTTAATATATGTATCTTTGTATATCGATGACATGTTTCTGGTTAGGAACAACATGGATTCTATAAAAGAGGTGAAGAAGAAGCTATCCTCCAAGTTCAACATGAAGGATATCGATGCATTAAACTTCATTATGGGAATGGATATCAAGATAGATTGGGAAGTTAGAAAGCTTTGGTTAAATCAGAGAAAGTATATCAGAGAAGTCTTGAATCATTTCAACATGTAGGATTGCAACATGTCAAGGTACCATTTCCTGTAGGAGAAAAACTAACTACTAAATAGTGTCCAAATACATAGGAAGAAATAAAGGACATGGAACATGTTCCCTATGCTAGTGTTGTTTTGGTTTTATGATGTATGTGATGGTATGCACTTTACCAAACATTGCTCATGTAGTGGGAGCATTGATCAGATATATGTCGACATCTAGGAAAGAGAATTGGACTCATGTCAAGAGAGTGTTCAAGTATTTGTGTCACACAAAAGATTATGCTATATTCTACCAAGGGAAACCTGAAATTGATGGGGAAGTAAATTTACATGGCTTTGTCGATGCGACTGGGATAGAGATATTGATCGATGAAGGTTTACCAGTGGATATGTGTTTATGATGTTCGGTGGAGTAATCATTTGGATGATTAAATGACAAGTGGTCATAGCCTTGTCAACAACAGAATTTGAATACATGGAATCCACTCATGGAAGCAAAGAAGCAATATGGCTACATCGACTATGTTCAAGGATCAGGTTTGAGAATAAATCTATGAAGATAAATTATGTTATTCAAAGCACAATATTGCTAGCAAAAAACCTAGCTTACCATTCCAAGACGAAGAATATTGATGTATAATACCATTTTGTGAGAGACTTGGTGGAAGGAAAGAAGGTGATGATGGAGAAGGTAGAAGATTTGGAAAACATATAAGAGTCTTTGACCAAGTATGGAGTGTTTTGAAGTTCTCTTGGTGCAAAGAGGAAATGATAATTGCTAACATATAAGACACTTTGACCAAGTTTGTGAGTGTTGTAAATTTCTCTAGGTGCAAAGAGGAAATGATAATTTATTCCCTAGGTCTGTCAAAATAAGTTCATTCTCTCCTATATCGACATTCAATACAAATATTGCGAGAAGTTTGGGTTTTTATATTCTTTACAGTGAAAGAATATTCATCTGACTATCTAGTCGAGGTGGATCGACTAGGTGATAAGTCTATCGATGGGTCAAGTCAATTTGACGGTTAAGTCAAAGTCGAAGTGATCGACTGGGAATTCGAGGTTGAAGTGATCGAATAGGAATTCAAGGTCGAAGTGATTGAACATGAAGTTGAAATCGAAGTGATCAATGGGAAGTCAAAAGGTTAGCCGACAGGAGGTCGAGTGAAAACCAATTAAATATCAACTAGAGGTTGAATGGCAATTGTTTGAATTCAACTGTAACTGAATATTGAGATTCACAAGTTACATCAAATCATTTGCGTGGATCTATAACCATTTTTTATTTCTATGATTTAGTTTTTTTCATGTTATAAAAGCCTATAAATAAGGTGCATTGAAATTGTATTAATTTGAAGTTCATGAATATTTAGATAAAGGTTTTTGGTCATGTAGATCCAAGTTGAATTGGTTGTAGGGTTTTTCTTGTGTAAATCAAGAGAGCATGATGGTGATTGTGTCTTTGGTGTAGACCAAGGTTAGTCATGTAACACTTTATTCAATGAATGAACAATATAGCAAGAGATAAATTTGCTCAAGGAATTTGGTTTTCTCAGTTGGGTTTCTAGGCTAAAATCATTGTGTACTGTGTGTTTTTCATTTATTTTCTACTTAAATATGTCTTCTCTTTCCTGGTTGGTTTAATGTGGGTGTTTATTTCCTTACAATCACAATGGAATCCAAATTTTAGTATGCCAACTCTACTAATACTTGTGAAGCCATATGACTTCTCAACTAGTAGATCCAGCCACTATATATTCTACCTCTGTTGAACTGAGTGATAGAGAATTTTTTTTTTTTTCTAAACTAGGAAACCATACCTAATCCTTAACTAAAAAAACTCCCTAAAGTGCTCTTTCTATAACTAGCACTACCTTCTCAATAAAAATTTGAAAAACACCTGCAACACCATTTCTCCAAAAAACATATCTCAATCCAAAATTCACTATGCCCTTCAAGTATCAGAGCATGTGTTTTGCAGCAACCAAATGAACCTTCTTAGGCTGCACCATGTACTCACTCAAAGTGTTGACTACAAAAGAAAGTCAATCCTCATGTTTACCAAGTACGTGAAAGAACCTATTAACAACCTAAACACAAATGGATCAATCAAATTAGAATTATAATCAACAAAGGACCTCATATTTGCTACCATAGGAGTAACCATGGACTCATAGTCCATCATCTAAAATATCTTCAATATATCGACTACATAATTATCTTGTCCAAGGAAAAATTCACATGGACTTTTCCACACCTATAGACCTAGAAAGTAGTGCATGAAGTGAATGTCCTTCATGTAAAATTATCTTTCCAGCTCTACCTTGCACCATTATATGAGTGTCTTTGAACTTTCTATCTGTATATGAGCATCTACATATAATACTATAACAAAAAAATTATAATGATCAACCAAATAGTAAAAATTAGAATCTTCATATGTCTTGGTGAAACCTAAACTTTAAAGTTACTCGTTGATCCTAGAGTAGCATGCCCATGGTTCCTGTTTCAACTCATAAAGTTCCTTCTTCAACCTAGAAGCATGTGTCTCACACTCATGTACCTCAAAGACTCTTGGTTTGTTTATGTATACCTCATCCTCAATCATCCCATTAATAAATGTTATCTTTACATCCATTTGATATAAAATCTAATTAGAGACTATTTCTTAAAACATAATAAATCTCATAGAGGTATGCCTAGCAACATGAGAAAAATTATCCTCATACTCAACTCCCTCTTTCTCGGAGAACCCTCTAGCCACAAATTGAGCTTTATATTTCTCTATGCTACCATATGCCACATTCTTGACCTTGTATAACCACCTAGAGTCTATCAATGACTTCCCCTCCCATCTAGGCACTATCTTCCACACATCATTCTTCATGATGGAGTTGTATTTCTGCATCATGTAAATTATTCCATACTTTCTTCTCTGTCGCCTCCTTATAAATAGAAGGTTTTGTATCAATAATGGAAGACATTAGTTCAACATTAGGGAACTTTCTAGGAGGATGGATTACTCAAAAGAATGTAGATAGAGAACCAACTTACTATGTTTCCTCTTGCAATTGTTGGATGAACCATCTAGGATTTATGGTTTAACTGAAAGTTAAAGAGGCATCCCATGCACCTCTAGAATCTTGTTGATCTAAATCTACTTTTTTCAATTTTTGTTTCTTGCATATCTACTTTTGTGATAGAAAAATATTCTTCCATGGCCATTGTTGGAGGTTCCTAAGACTTAGAGGATCATCCATCATCATCAAAATTGACATCTCTTCTCACAACTACCTTCCATTGAGATGGAATGTAGACTCTATAATGTTTTTAGGTTTCTCTATAACCTACAAATATTCCCTTCAAACTATAAGGTTCCAACTTAGTCCTTTTCTCATCAAGAATATTAATGTATAGATGACATCCAAAAACACAAAGATGTGATATGTGATATTTATCACCTATCAATGCCTCAATTGGTATCTTGTACTTCAAAACTTTGTTAGGAAACATATTCATAATATATATTGTTTTAATACATGTTTATGCTTAGAGACACATAGGTATATCTAGATCACGATTCATAGATTTGGTTGTTTTTATGATAGATCTATCCTTACTCTCTACAACCCTATTCTATTGAGGGTTGTAGGGAATTGTCAACATCTTCTTGATTCCCACTTCCTTGTAAAACATATCAAAGTCCTTGGAGGTATAATCCCCTCCATTTCCATACCTTAACACCTTAATCTTTTTACTTGTTTGAATATTTTATATAAAATATTTAAACTCTTGAAACTTCACAAAGACCTCATCCTTGTTCTTCATGAAGTAAATCTAGGACTTCTTAGAAGAATCATCAATAAAAGAAACATAGTAAATGTTACCTAATATGGAAGTTGAAGACATGGGTCCACATACATCTAAGTGGAATAGGTCAAGAATCTCTCTTGGCCTATTCTTGATACTAGGAAAATCAAATTTCACATGCTTGCTAAGTGCACATCCTTTTCACACTCCTTTATTCTCAACCTTGGATTTTAGTAATGCCTACACCATGTTTTTCAATATTGACACTTCTCTATAGTGCAAGTGACCTAGTCTCTTGTTCCAAATATCACATAAGTTATCATTTTCATGGACTAGAGCTCTCACAGGATCCCCCCGCAATATATATAGACCACTCTCATGAACACCTCTATCTAATACATGTCTATTATCAAAGCATCTCTTACATATGAGGATTCTTTTATTGTCAAACTTATCCATATATTTGAGATATGTCATCATTGAAATTGAAAGGTGATTTTTTGTTATTATAGGTAGATACGAAACACTAGTAAGTTCGAGGATATCCCCTGATGTCATTTTGAATGAGATGGATCCCACTCTTGGAAATATATAAACAGAATCATCACTAAGCTCCACTTACATGATTTCCTCCTTCTCTTGAAGTTTACTAAAGGCCCTCATGTTAAAGGTCATATGTTTGGAGGCTCCATTGTCCACATTCTAGACCACACCAAACATGGTGTTAGATGATAGGCATGAGACCATAGAGTAGTGTGTCTCAAGATTGGATGAAAGCTCATCCACTCTAGTTGATTCTTATACACTCCCTACAAATTTATTCTCTTGTTGTTTCTTTCCCTTCCCCTTCCTCTTATGAAATGGAGAAAAAAAGTGCCAAAAATTATGACACTTGAAGCATTTTATGTGGCTCAAGTCCTTTCCCTGGTCATAGGAACCTAAATCTTTTTTTTTCCATATTTGACCCCTTCCTAGGTCCTCTTTTCTTATTCCCTTATTTATATTATTTATGAGGGAAATATTTTGTTCCTCCTCTTCCATACTTGCAATAGTCTCCGGTGTCGGCTCCTATTGGATCTACCAACAATACATGTTCAATAAGCTCTACAACTAGTTTTTAAACAAAGTCTCACATATATTTCACTTACAACAACATCTTTATCTCACACTTCCATGAGATGAAGTTACATGTACCTTCGAATTTGTCTTTATATCGAAGACTGAATGTAGACATACTAATGTATTGGAATATTCTACGAAACAAAATGATCAACAACATTACAAAAAAAAAAAACATGATCATAGATCCACTATGCTTTTCTCAAAAACATCATGGACATCTCACCCCTAAAAACTCTCAACATCACCCTCTTACAGGTATCAAACCTACTATTTCTTTAAGGATTCGTATAAGATTTCAACAAATTAATCTAATATCATTTTAAAAAAATTAACCCATGGTAAATAGATTATGCATCAGTTACTTACTGACAAATATTATAAAATAATTCATAGAACTAAATATATGATTATGAAAAGTTGTCACTACTTTTATTCATTCTAAACATGAAAAAAATTGCTCGAGGAAAATATCCTAAACTACTCGCTTCTATACTTAGGAATCCATGAATGGATCTATACCATTGTCTACTCTATTATAGATTTGAGAAGGGAATATGCAAAGGTCATGTTCATTTCGTAGGCCTAATTTTTGGCATATGTAAAATACTGAATTAATTTTCAACAAATGATGTTACGCATTGTTGCATTAATGGCAAAAGAGATATAACATTAAAGGTCTATTGTCTCACCTCAATCTCCATCCAAATAACAAAATCAGTCCATCATTTATGTTGCATAATTTCGTTCTCCACATGTGTAGATGATGGTCATATTTTTCTTACTATCAAAATATGACACATGGAAAAATCAGATATCAAATATTTAGTTTGACTAAGAAATATAAGACAACCAGTTTACTAATTTACAAAAAATTGCAATTAGTTCTTTAATTCCTTAAAGGCCTACACGGTGAGTGGCACATCTCTTTGATATACTTTCCTTTAAGACGTTATCCTGAAACATATAATAATTTAATTTAATTATGCACAAATCGATTTTCAATATTTATTAAGAAAATTGAAATATTGTTTTTATGCAAATTCAATACCTAGGTGCTTTCCTTAGTAGCCTTTCTTTTAGCTTCCAAATTATAACCTAGGTTTTAACCAATTATTTTCATACCTTTACGGGTATGCCCATTGAGCCTTTTGTTAGTCTTTGATCGTCAAGAATATTTTTAATTTGTTTACTTTGATTGCATCAAAACCTTTTGCAATTTTGTGACATTTGTAATTTGACATCCTTAACTAAGGAACCCTTACCAAATTCAGATTTCATATATTGTATGACCATATTTTTCAAATGCAATTGTATCTTAAAAAAAGTAGATGTCTCTAAATCATTGATACCAATATTCCTTCAATATGGTGATAAACACTTTACCTATCATTATTCTTGGGATGTGTCCTATAACAAGATCATATTTTGTCATAGCACCATAAGAATAAATACATGTTCCATATGTTAGTGATTTCAAAGAAGATTGTTCTATATGTCACATTGGATGTATCAACATCCCATTCATGAACATTACTTGTGATAGTTAAATATTTTCTCTTGACTATTTTGTTTGACGCAAGAGTACATGGAGAATCAATTAATTCTCATTGTACTTGTTAATTAGTTTGGGGTTTATTGAGTTTTAGAAGAGTGTTATTGAAGGTGTTTGGCTATGGTTTCAATATCGACATTTTCCAATTTCTTGAATGCCTCCATCCTCAATATAGATGCTAACAATTATTCTAGAATGACATCATTTCCCTATCCAATGAAAAATAAGGTTTTTATGGTTACTAATATGATTATTTTAGGAAACTCTAATTATACCCAAAAACACAAATAAGAAAAATAAAGTTAAATAAATTAATAATTATATATACATATTAACCATACATGTTTTCCTCCACCACTACCTTCTTCGATACTTGCCATCTTTCAATGATTATTGTTATATATGCACTCACTTGCCCTATCTTATTATTCAAGTGATATTTGTGATAGACTAACTAAAAATGATCCGAAAGCTCCAGGGCTTCATCAACTACCAAGGTAATCCACTTCATCTTCCATGTATTCCTCTTCCTCTTAAATCTCCCCCTTTTTCCTTGTTATTGGTAACAAGTTGAGGAAGAACTCCCCGAAAAGGATATAAATTTATATATATATGAAGGATGTAAGAGGATCCACCTCACAAATATGGATCATCTCTCATCCCAAGATTCCTTGGTTCCTATACCTATCATAGGGACTTTGGGTTCACACTTTCAACCTTAAATATAGTCATCATAGCCTTGGTGTGTTTTTGTTTATGAAAATAAGAATTGGGGCCATGGTTCTTTTTACTTTTTGTATTAAAATAACCAATCAGTACTAAAGTCGACACTAATTAGCGTCAATCCACATTTTAACATCTTATATAGAGCTTACTAAAGGCACCTTATTGTGGTTGATATTGGAAGTTTTCCTTGACACTAAGTGCACCATATGTTGCATTGATTTAGGTAATTAGTTGAGATAATATATATTAGTTGGGATATTTTAGGGTAATATATGCTAGGTTATGATAGGTTATGCTAGCTTTGGCTAGGGAAGTCTAAGTTAAGGTAGGGTGGGTTATGTTAAGGTAATATAGGGTATGATAGGGTGTGGTAGGATATATTAGAGTAAGGTAGGTTATGCTATATTAGGGTGGTGTAATATAGTGTAGGTAAGGTAGGTTATGTTAGGCTATGGTAGTGTAATATAGTGTAGGTAAGGTAGGTTACATGTATATTCTAGTTTAGGGTTAGATAGGATAAGTTACAAAGGCCCAATGTAGGATATGGTAGGATATCTTGACAAACCTTGGAAACCAAAAATGACAAGTAGTGATGACACATGTTGAAATATTAGTGCATACATTATATTAGAACAACCACATTCATGACCAAGTGAAAGTCTCAATGTCCTTAAAACCAAAAAGCAATAGGTAAGGGTAACCTAGGTTCAAATCCCAATGGATAGTGTCCAACAAATAATATAGATAAGATAATTTTATTAATTTCCAAAATATGACCACAAATAGGTCAATGGGACTGCTAAGTACAATAGAGTGTAGTTGTCACATCCAAGACTAGGTGAAATCCTCATACTATCTTGAAAATACACAAATGATGGATAAGGATGACCCATTCTAAAATAGAAATAGATGTCATTTAGTAAAACAAGTTCATTCATTAATGAGTTAAAATTCGAAGACCTTGATGTTTGGTATGAAGGACATGCAAGGAAGAGACAAGTTTAAATAATGGCAAATAAGATACAATAAAACAACTACATCTAAAGTCAATTGAAATTATTGATTACATTGATGACCCACTAATGGAAATCATGGATGACCCACTAATGGAAATCATGGATGACCCATATGGACCCTCATATGGACATCTAAATATCAATTTATAGTCTCCTATCTTCTCTCGGCCCTCCTAATGTACATGATAAGTGGTGGATAGGTACACAACATTTCCTCACCCTTAATAAAGCATTGTCCCAACATGGTTGAATAAAATTTATTAGAATTTGTTAGGGTGTTTTATAAGTTTCAGATCTTTCATTAGAGGGTATGACATTCACAAATATTTGATGAACAAATCTCTTTGGATTCGAATTCTTTAACATATCGATGCATCATATTTTCATCGATCTGAGTATTTTTTTGAAAACGATTTAAATGGTGTACTAAAAATTATGTTCATTGTTGTGTATTTAAAGAGTGAAAGGAGGCCGTGGACATAGATCAATTTATTTCAAATGCGGGCATAAGATCTTATGTGGGACATCAAGTACACAAATGTGGCATTAAATTTTAGTGTTAAGTACATTTTTGTATACATTATAAACAACATTCCACACCTTTAATAAAACTTTGTCCCAACATGGTAGAATGAAAATTATTAACATTCATCAGGGAGTTTTATAATTTTCAAATCCTTGATTAGAGGGTACTACATTAGGGCAACCTTGATTAACACAACTCTTTGGATGGGAATCAAAATGCAATTAATTTGGGGAGATATCCTTGGTACTATGCTCATTATGTACTGCAATGATTTATGTGTGCATTAACAAGGTGGTGCACCTAAGGGGTTATAAGAAGTAATAAGTTAGTAGGTACAATAATTACATATTACTAAGAAATATGTCTATAACCCAAAATCCTTGATAATCCCATAACTTACAACCTTTAAACTCTTTAACTCTGAAATCCCTTATGACCCCTTCTCTCCCATCACTTATGAATTCAAATCCCTATAAGTTGTCACCCCTAATACCTATTAAGTTATAACATGTATCTCTTTGCCTATAATACTTAAAAAATGTTATATCTCCTAAATCAAAATAAGTTTCCATTATGTCCCATAATATAACTCCTTAATATTATAAATACTAGAACTTGTAAACCCTAATTCATAACCATTGACACATCTAATCCATAATCTATAACCATTAACCCTAATAGACATTAACCCATAACTCATATAACACTCAACCACCAATCCATATAACTTACAACCCACATATGAATATGTATATATAACCCTAATCCATATATCATGTTATCACTATAACAAAAATGATTCAAAAAAAAGGAGGGGTGCTTGGCAAGGTGGGTGGGTTAGAACTTAGGAAATTATTTTGTTGATTGGTGGGGGTTGTTATACCTTATGGTTTTAAGGCAAATGACTATTCGATTGGTATATTTAACCCTTAAAAATTATCTTATCAAACATAGGCATTTAACTAGTTCTATCTAGCCCATGACAAAAGTCCAGTATATTACTACTAAGGTCGTTCAAAGTTACAATATAGTGAGAATGAGATTAGAGGCTTTGAAGTTTATGGGTTATTGTGTTATAGGATTAGAGGTTACAAGGGGATATCTTGAGTTTATGGATGTTTATGTTTATCTCTTCAAGTTGTGTTGGTTCCTTTGCCTCATTTATGCTTAGTTGGACATGTCTTTTTCATCACTTGATTTGCATTGGTTATGCACAATTTCATATGGAGTATAGTGTTAAGGGGTTAATGGTTTATAAGTTTATAGATTAAGGGGATATTGTGTTAGAGGTTTCAATGTTAAGGGGTTATTTTTTTAAAGGTTTTGAGGTTAATGGGATGAGGTCTAGTCGGTCAAGGCTTAGTGGGTTAAGGGGGTTAGGGATTGTTTGTTAGAGGGTTTTAATATAGTGGGTTGGGTTAGGGTTAAGGGTTATAAATTAGGGTGCTCATGGGAATGGATGGTTCAATGGTTAGGGGGTGGTGCATTGGGGCTTACTGCAAGATATGAGGTTTCAAGTTTAAATGGTTATTCCATTAGAGTTTCTCATGATAGGTGGTGATTAATATGTTAGTGGTGGGGTGTTTCAAAGTTATAGGGTTTTGGGTAAGAGGTTAGAGGTTTTGATGTTGAGGGGTTGGTGTTATTGAGGTTAAAGGTGATGATGTTTGTCTCTTTGAATTGTGTTGGTTTATTTCTCTAATCTACACTTATTTTATTTTTTCTTTTCTATACCTTGTTTTAC
>JZKD02S2247245.1:753035-773024 GCA_000966675.3 Picea glauca
CTCAAGCAAGCCAAGAAGGATAATAAATTATCACCAAAGTACTATGGACCTTATAAGGTGTTGCAAATGATTGGTACTATGGCATACAAATTGGAGCTGCCTGCATCTTCACAAGCACACCCAGCTTTCCATGTTTCATGCTTAAAGAAGGTTATAGGTGACAAGATCCCAGTTCAAACTATATTGACAGAACTTGACGAGGAAGGAAAAATCATATTGGAGCCTTAAGCCATCACTGACACAAGAATTCGCTAGCTGAGGAATAGATCCATTTCAGAGTATCTCATTAAATGGAAGAAATTACCGGCTGAAGATTCCACTTGAGAAGATGAGTCTTTTATACAAAAGCATCCAGAGTTACTCAAGCATTGCGGACAACACTTGTCTCAAGGGGAGGGGCATGTTAAGACCTAATATTGGCTCATTACCCCTTAATTGGGGCATATTATATTAGTAATGTTATTTTATGTATGTCGGCTTTAGGCCATTAGTTGTAAGTATACCTTCTAGTCTCCTATATATACCAAGGAGATATTTTCATTTTGAATCATCTTGTACTTGAACATTTAAGTGGGGTAAAAGGAGGTTTCCCCCTCGATGAGGCTTATTAACTGAAATTATCTCTTTTTCAAGGAGTTGAGTACTTTTCCTAAGGTTTTTCTATGCTATATTGATGTTTGGTTCTTAACATTAAAACTGCCATATGTGAAGCTCCCATCCTTATTATCCCAGACTATAATAAGGACTTTCAGATCTTCTATTTTCCTTCTGAAGACACTATTTCTGGTGTGTTGCTTCAAAACAATGATCAAGGCCATGACCAACCCATTGAATATATGAGTTAGGCCTTGCAAAATTCAGAACTTAAGTATCCCATGTTTGAGAAACAAGCTTATGCCTTAGTGAAATAACTCAAACATTTCAGAGTCTTCATTGGATATTCCAAAGTGATTGGTTATGTTCCTAATTCTACGGTTAAGGATGTTTTATCTCAAGTAGAAAGATTGGGCTCAAGGGGTAGATGGATTGCTAAAATCCAAGAGTATGATTTGGAAATCAAACCTACAAAGTTTATTAAGGGTCAAGGCTTGGCTAGAATGTTGGCAGAAAGTAATGAGAAGGCCTTAGGTATGGTTTGCCAAATTAATAATGAAGAATTTCCTCCTAACTTATTGAAGCTTGAGCAAGTAGAATGGTATAAAAACATCATATTTTGTATTAAGAATCTAACTTGTCCAAGTCATCTAATAGGACACAAGAAAATGGTTTTAAGGTTGAAATCCACTAAGTATGTCCTTACTAGAGATGGTCTAGGATGGAAGAATCCCGATGGGGTTATCCTTAGATGTGTGGATGAAGTTGAGTCAAAGAAACTAATGGATGAATTCCATGGAGGGTTTTGTGGTGGACACTTTGCTGCTAAAACTACTACCCACAAAATCCTTAGAGCAGAATATTATTGGCCCACAATATTTTCAGATGTACATCAGTTTGTTCGAAAGTGTGAGCCATGTCATATTTTCACAGGAAAGAAAAAATTAGCAACACTCCCTTTGCAACCAGTCGTGGTTGAAGCACCTTTTCAGCAGTGGGGTTTGGACTTCATCGAGAAGTTTAATGATACTTCAAGTAATGGGTATTCATGGGTTATCACATATTACTTTACCTAGTGGGTTGAATCCATTCCCACCAAGTCAGCAACTGAAAAGGTTGTGATGGATTTTCTAGAAGATAGAATTATAACTAGATTTGGGGTCCCATCAAAGATAGTGACAGATAATGCCAAGGCCTTCTATTCTTCTGAGATGTCATATTTTTGTTTCAAGTATTGTATTATCTTTTCACATGCATCAGATTACTATCCCCAAGGAAATGGTCAAGTAGATGCAAGTAACAAAAACTTAATGACCATAGTTAAGAAAATAGTTGGTGAAAACAAGAAGTCTTGGGATAGTCAAATTAAACATGCATTATGGGCTGACAGAATAACAAAGAAAGAAACAGCTTGAAAGAGTCCTTTTGAATTAGTTTATGGATTGGAGGCTAGGTTTCCAGTACACCTTAGACTTCCAACTTATGTGTCAGTTGAGGATCTTTCCACAGAATAGGATGCAATTCAGAACAAGATCAATCAGGTCATTAAGTTAGATGAAAACAGACGAAAGGCTTATGATCAGAATTGTAAAAATTAGAGTAAGGTAAAGAAATATTTCGACAAGTCATCTAGGCAGAGGGATTTCATGATTGGGGATATAGTTTTTCTATGGGATAAAGGCAGAGAAAAGCCAGGGAAGCATGGAAAATTTGACAGCTTATGGTTTGGACCATATTTGATCAGAGAATTGGCAGGGCCTAATTCCTTTCATCTCAGCCATTTGGATGGTGAGACCATCAATATTCCATGGAATGGGAAGAAACTCAAACTCCTTTTTAGATGATGAGCAACTTGGTGTCCAAAGGGACACCCCATGTAACGTATCTCTAACCCTTTTCCTTGTATTCCAGTTTTGTATTGTTTCATTCATTATGTCGATATGTACTTAGATTTATTTTTGTATCATAGATTCATTTTGTAGTTACAATGTTGTACTTTAGTTATTTCATTATGTAGATATTGTTAAAAGCATTCATTTCATTTATATGTATATATGTATGCTCATGTTGGTTATTGGTGAGCACCTTTTGTAGATGTTGGATTCTTGTGTGCTCTCCGTCCCATGTGAGAAGATCGAACACACATCCCCATGTGGAGCTAGATGTTGACTGCCTCTTCAACTAGGGGTCAACTCCATGTACCATGAAGATATGCATCATCAGATGCTAACATGTCGAAGACTTTTTGGTTCTACAGGGCATTTTTTGCTCCAGCACACAGTTTTGTAAGTAGGATTACCGCACCCCTGTACAGGTTTATAATGCAATAGGTATACATGGATCATGTTAGGTTATTTTCCTTAGGTTTTCTTCATTAGGATATTTCCTTTTGCTGAGTGTCTTTTATCCTCAAGAGGTTAATGTGGCCTAACCAGCCGGGTTAATCTCCCTTGAGTTTTTCATTCCCACCCAATAAACCCTCCAAAGTGGTGAAAGGTGTTTTAATGAAGTTATTACTAGGTATATAGTGTTTAGGAATGTTTTAAATGACCATGTAAGACAACACGTGAAATTTTGCAGAATTTCGTCAAGTATAGCTAGGTTTTTTTTAAGGTTCCGAATTAATTGATTGATTAATTAATTAATTAATTCTAGGTAATTAATGTAAAAATTAGGTCCCGTGATTTTTTATAGGGGTATTTTTACTCAAAATAAATCTAATGATACCTCCTACACCCGTGGACCAAGTTTCAACTCAGTAGGACAAGTTTTGCTAGGTTTTTTGTCCACTTAGGAGTTTTTCGAGAAAACGACAATTTTAATTGCCAAACCCAAGACATGGGAAAATGTCAATTTTGTAATAATGAGTCAAATTAAGTGAAGTAAGTGGAAAATAATGATGATAAAGACCCACCTAACCTATTTCTAACCTTTACCTACCCCTTAAACCCTCTTTTACTTTTTATTTACCTTTTTGATTTAATCCCCATGTGGGTGATACACCCCCTCTTAAAAAAAATGTACGACCCTCATACATTTGAGTTTGAAATTTATTTTATAATGGTTTGTAGGCCCCTCCTTATAAGGTATGCCCTTATTTACCAATCACTTCACACTTGGGAGTGTGGCCACCACACTCCCCCCACACTCAACCCTCACGCATCCCTCCTTACTTCACGGTTGGTTAGCTTGCGTCCCCACTCCCACGTAGGTTTTAGATTCACTTCTTAAATTAATCATGGGTCCCTTATCCTCCATGTATGCCACTTCATCCTTCCACTTTCCCATATCCCTCACGTCCTTTCCTCTTCAAGCTCACGTGTCCCTCGTGGAAAAAGTAAGAAAGATCACGTGGGAAGAAGAAACTTACATTTTTCTTCTTAAATGAGATGGAAACATCATCTAATTTTTAGAAGTTTTCTTGCAAAGGAAGCATGGGTGTCCTCCTTGACCAATATGCTCCTCTCAAGTGGCCAATTCACCGATCCACTTACCTTACTTACCATTTCCCCTCACCCTAAAAGATTAGTTTCCCATTGGCTTCTTTCCCCTTTGAGTTGTCTTCACCTTTGGATCTTTGACAAATGTTGAAGATCCAAGAGGGGTATCTTGGTATCCCATGGCTATAAAAGAAACCCCTCACTCCCTCATTTAACACCTTTCATTTTTTCACTGTTATGCTACCATTTTCTCACTATCTTATATCTTCCTCTTTCATCATTATTGTCACTTTTCTTCATTGGTGTGGCTCTTGAAGAACTTGTAGCAATTAGTTGCTACAACTTCTTCCATTTGGATAATAAAAGGAAATTCTTTGGAGGATTCAAGGATCTCAATACTTTTGTGGGATCTTTACATGCATATGAGATGAAATCATTTTGTTTTAAATATTTGTGTGATTATAGGTAGATTGTTGGGTAAATTAGTTTACTTAACTAAGTTTAGTGATTGTATAATTGCTAGCTTATTTGATCTGCATGTGCTAATGATTGAAATTAGTTTTGATTATTAATATATGCCATCATTATCTATTCTCATCTCACATTATGTTTAAGCTTTGCAGGACACTTCAAGGAGAGGATATTGGAACAAGTCCAAGCACAGATTTGCCTTTACTTTTCACTTACACTCCAAATTATTTCAGATGTTATTCACCTTATCTCATTCTTGATTTTAGTAGCTAACGTGTTTATATAGGTCACCTAAAAATGTATAATTTTCTGGTTTACATATGTAAGAAATTTCTGCCTAAAAACAGAAATTTCATTAACTTTTTGAGTGTGTTGCAGCTCAAATCAGCAAGCAATAGCTTGCTAATTTTTGTAGGTTCTTACTGGAACAAGAGGGCATGCTGCCCAAATCATCTGCACAAGACACCCTCCAACAAATCCTCTCACTGTGGTAACATTCTCTTCTTCTCGATCTACTCTAAAACACTGTAAATGCAATCCCAAAGGAGTTGTACCCAAGCGGCTTGCTTTCCTTTCAGTCTTTACTTTGCAAGATTAGCTAGATTAGTCGTTATTTCTACATGTATGCATAACTAAAAATAATCTAGAGTAGATCTCACACTTAATTTCTATATTAGAGCCCGTGGAGGTGTAGTTGATATTTGCTTTCGTGATTTACTTTCCACGCATGTCATTTTTTTTTGTAGCGTTTTATTTTAACACATGCATTCAAACATCAATATCTTAAAGGTCTAAAGTAATCATCTTTTACAATTCCGCAAGTTACTTTCAGTTCTCACACTTCACATGTGCAATCTAATAAACTAAGAACTCAATCGTTAATTCTGGTTTGGGTCCCCAAGGCCTTTTCTGGAAACTAAATTTTAACTTGCAATACATTTGTTTAAAGGCATCAGCCTTCTTATCTTTTAGTTTCAGTTTTTTGAAAATCCTTAGTTGAGCAAACTACAAGAACTCAATCACACTTCAGAATATTTAGCTCATAGGTCTAAAATTTATTAATTAGACTTAATAGGACACCATAACTCACCATCTTCGCCACTTAAAAACTTGGGTTTTGAGGAAAGCCACGGAAATGTTTCTGGAGTACTTGGCCTTAGGGTTGATTTGTGAAGCTAGAGTAGGCCTCATTGCCTCACTTCTTGAGCATCCAACAACCACTTGGTAATAGGGGGAGGAGAGTTTTGGGTTGACACCTAGATAAGGCTAAAATTAATCTCACACTTAATCACTTAATTTAATTTTCAATCTACAACATCAACAATATAGTTACACACTTACAAGCTCACTGGTCTCACTATCTTTAAATATACATTCATATGCAAGTTAATTTACCTAGTGTAGAATAAATATTTAAGTGGTTATATCTTTGTCATCTGGAACTTACTTTACATTTGCAAGATTCCATCTATTTTGTTCCTGTATCTCGTGGTGTGATCCTTCAAGAAGTGTGCATCCACCTGAAGGCATTCTCTTGATTGGGTCTTGAGTGATTTGCATCTCTTGTCCATTGAAAAACAGTCCAACGGAACTCTATCTATTGGGAGCATGCTTGGATTCATGTGTTGATGATTGCTTTATCTTGAGTATCTTTAATTCCTGCACATGTGAGTAAATTTGTTAGTATATTGTATATCTTGTATCCAGTCTAAGGTAGATTTGTATCTGATATATTCTTTTGTATCTAATTATATCTCTCTTTTTGTAATCTTTTGTAACTTGTAATTACCTTGTAATGAACACCCCCTTAACTTAGTTGACCCCATTGCCCAATCTTATGCACTAGTCTTAGTTGCCCTAGGAAAAGGTCTGACTCTCATACTTAGATAGTTGCATCTTGCATTTTCTTATTGACATATTAGGCTATATTCCCCCTGACCTTTTAACCAATTAAAACCAACTCCTAGAACATTAAAACTCTTAATCTCATCTAGTAACTAGGGTTTACCCCCCTTGGCTTCTGTAGGAGTTATCCTAGACGAAAGAGGTTCAAGTCAAAGTGATAGCATGGACTTTGAAGCTAGGCATTGTGCCTCTGAGGACACACTAAGTGAGCAGGACTTAGCTCACATTTGCAAGTGTGTATAAGGATGGCAACACTCCCCATCTTCTCACCCCTCCCGTTTTTCCACCCATACCCATCCACCTTCCTTTTCCACTCACCTCCTCTCCCAAACCCTTCATCCCCTTCATCCCATTTACCCCTCATCTCCACCCTCCCCTATCACACCACACCCCCCCTTCCCCTATGTGCAACCCTTGACGCCTCTCCTCCTCTCTAGCTCCCCCTTTGTCTTATCTCACCCTTTCCCTTGTATCCTTCCTCCTATCCTTCATTCCCACCACTTCCCATCCCCTACCCATCTACCCTTCACCTTGGTCCATTCTTCACTTTATACCCCTTTCCCCCTCTTACCCCACCCCCTCATGCCCGCCTATCCTAGTATCACTTATGTCCATATCCTCTCTGCCCTTTCCCTTTTCCTCCCATGACCATCCAAATTCCCTCTCTTATTACCTCCTCTACCAACTCTCTGATGTTTTTTCCCTCCTTTCCTTCATGTTGAATACTCCCCTTCCCCCTCCCCTACCGATCAAACCTTTGTAGAGAGTGAGAGGGATAGAGAGAAAGAGAGATAGAGGGGGAAGAGAGAGAGATAAAGAGGGAAAGGGGAAGGTAGTGGGGGATAGAGAAACAAGGAGAGTGGGGGAGAGTGAGTGAGCGATCATGAGAGAGAGAGAGGGGGGGAGAGGGGGAAGGAGGGTGTGAGTAAGAGATATATATAGAGGGAGAGAGGGAGGGGGAAGAGAGATATAAAGAGGGAGATATAGGTAAAGATAAAGAGTTGGGGAGAGAGAGGGAGGGAGGGAGGGAGATACAAGGAGACAAGGATGGAGGGAGGGACAGGGGGGAGAGATATGGAGAGAGGGATAAGGAGCAATGGAGATAGGATGGTAGAGGCACATGCACGCATGAGAGAGAGAGAGAGTGAAGGGGAGAGATGTAAGGTACCAGATGTATTATAATAAGAAGAAACAAAAATATTTCAACGAATACCAACAATACAACAAAATATAGAGAATAACAACACCAACAATGATACCTTTATTGATAGAAAACCAAGTTCACTTTCCTCTTTAAGGGGGAAACCTCCAACAGAGAAGATCACTATTATAATAAATTTCAAGACAAAAATTTCCCACGGATTATACTTCTATTTATACTAATTCTATCTTCTAAAGAACAATCTAGAGGAAGATATTTCTAGAAGTGGAAATTTCTATTAAGTCTTCTTACATTAGACTTGTTCACATTATTATTTAGTCCTTATTTACTAATGTTGGCATTTTTTACATAGAAAACATATTATTCTATCTATGTGAGGGGTTAGGGAGGTTAGGTCCCTAAAATTCAATCCCCTTTGAAACAAATATGTGTCCTCAAGGCTTGAGATGAGGAAATTGTTGCATAATGGTAGTCAGCTCCCAAGTGGCATATTCTGGTGGTGTATCCTTCCACTGAACTAAAACATTCTTGATGGTGTGCTGAAGGAGACGACACTCACATTGGTCCAAGACTACTTGAGGTTGCAACCAAATGGATCCTTATCCATCCAACTCGGGGATATAGGTTTGAGTTTGAAACTTAGTTCCAATCACTTTATTTAAGCATGAGACATGGAAAACATGATGGAGCTTAGAATGAATAGAAAGAGCTAACTGGTAGGCCACAGGCCCCACTCATTTGAGAATTCAATAAAGGCCATAGAATTTGCAGGAAATTTTCTGACAATGTTCATCTTTGAGTGAAGTTTTCTTATAAGGTTGTAGATGAAAAAACACATGGTCTCCTTCAACAAATTGACATTTTGAATGACCCTGATCTACTTGTTTCTTCATGCAATTCTGATCCATGAACAAATTTTCTTTGAGGGTACGAAGAATGGTCTTGTGGTCTGTAAGATTGTTTTCAACCTCTTGAACATCAAAGACAACTGACATGTATGATATAACCAATGGTGGATTTGTATCATATACCACTTCAAAGGGAGTGATACGAGTGGAAATATGGTAAGAGGTGTTGTACCACCACTGATCCCATTGAGTTTTTCGGTCAAATGGAAAACACCGCAAATATTTTTCCAAACACTTGTTGACAACTTCAGTTCGTCCATCACTACGGGGATGATAAAATATGTTAAGATGCAATTGGATTCCTTGTAGCCTGAACAGTTCTTGCTAAAACGTTTTGGTGAAAGTAGGATAACGGTCAAAGACAATAGAATGAGGCATGTTGTGTAGTTTGAAGATATTATCCATAAAAAAATGAGCCATTATGGATGTTGTGAATGAGTGTTGAAGAAAACATAAATGAGCATACTTGGAAAGATGATCTACTACAACCATGATGACAGATTTATTGCCTAACTTATGTACGCCCATAATGAAATCCATAGAAATATTCATCAAAATAGTAGGTGGAATTGGGAATGGTTGGAGTATTACTGGAGATTTGACATTTTCTCCCTTATCGCATTGACATGTATCACATTTAGCCACAAATATGTGGATGTCTCAATTCATGCATTCCCATAAAAAAGAATATTTGACCCATTCATAGGTTTTGGTAAAACCTGAAAGCCCAACTGTTGGAGAAGAGTGAAGCTCAAAGAGAATAGTGGATTTAAGGTTCAACTACTTTCTTAAATACAACCAACCTTTATAGCGAAGTTTGTCATTGTGCCAAGAGTACCCTGGAGAATCTTGAAAATCCTATTGCAATTGTTGGATTATGATATAAAATTTGGGATCTTGCAACCATTCCTAGTGAACTGCTTGAATTCAATCGACTACAATGAAAGAGAGGGAAAATAAGGACCCTTCATATTCATATTTATGTAAAATAGCATAGAAATCACATTCTATTTTCCCTTCTTGTAAATGATATCATAATCATATGCAAACAACTTGGTCACCCATTTTTATTTCTTTGGGGAGGATATTCTTTGTTCTAGAAAATACTTGAGGCTACGATGATCAGTTTTAATTTGGAAGCATTGTCCCAAACGTAATGGCGCTATATATCCACTACATGATTAATAGCCAACATTTCCTTTTTATAGATTGATTGGCCCAAATGTTGCTTCATTTTTTTTTTTTCTAGTGAAAGACAAAGTTCAACCATCTTGCAAGAGGACTACCCCAATTCCTTTCTCTGACACATCACATTCTAGGAAAAATTTCTTGGTGAAGTCTGGTCATGCGAGGATAGGATTTGTGCAAATAAAATATTTTGAGGTCTGGAAGGAGTGATCAAATTCGGTCATCCAACTGAATGCATTATTTTTAAGGACAACAGTGAGAGGAGTGGTAATTTTACCATAGTTATGAACAAACTTATGATAATATCTTGTTAAACCTAAGAACCATGCAATATTTTAAGAGTTTTAGGGTGAGGCCAATCCTTCATAGGTTGAATTTTCTTAGGATCCACCCATACACCATCCTTTCCAATAATATGACCCATGTAATCAACTTCATAGGCTCCAAAAACACATTCAGACTATTTGAGAAAATGTTTGTGCTTAGATAGTAGATGGAGAACTTGATTCACATGGGCGAAATGGGATTTCCAAGTTTTACTATAGATGAGAATATCATCAAACAAAACTAAGAAAAAATGACAGAGGGAGGGACAAAAGACATGATTCATGAGACTTTGAAAAGTGGAGGGAGCATTGCATAGGCCAAATGGCATGAACAAGAACTCATAGTGACCCTTATGAGTTCTAAATGTAGTATTGGGAATATCTTCTTCCTTCATATGTGTCCGGTGGTCACTAGAATGAAGATAAAGTTTGGTAAATTACTAAACACCACTCAATTCATCCGAAAGGTCATCAATAATGGGGTTGGGAAATTTTTCCTTGATTGTGATTTTGTTGAGAGCACGAAAATTAGGACACATGCGCCAAGTGCCTTATTTATTGAGTACCATGACTGCTAGAGAAGAATAGGGGTTGGTACTCAGATGGATAACACCTTCTTCTAGCAACTCATAAATATTTTTCTGAGAAAATGGATGGCAGTAAGGGAGAACATTGGGAGGATGATTTATTAGGACTAGAGGAATGGGATGATCATGGACCCCATGGGAAGGGTGAAGTTCGTAGGGGGAGTTAAAAATATCTTGGTGTCAGGAGAGTATAGATTCAAGGTCAGGATGCACAAAGGGGGTCTCAATGGGTTTAATAGAGTGGAGTTGGGAAATAATTCCAAAATGACCTTTTCTAAGTAGATTTTCCATTCAGTGGGAGTTGATGATCTCAATTGAGCCTATTGTGATTCTTTTGAACTTATAATTTTGTCCCTCCTATTGAAATTGCAAGGCGAGGTCCTTAAAATCAATGGTAATGGGGTCAAGTGTGTGCAACCATTTAGCACTGAGCACTATGTAAAAACCTCCCATGTCTGTAGAAAAAATATGGTATTTCAGGTGGTACAAACCAATTTGTAGGCACGCATTTTCACAATGTCCCCCACATTTCATGGAACTACCTTTGGAAATCATGACTTGAAAGTTTTTGACTACACAAATATAACAATTGAATTCTTGGGAAATGTGGCGATGAATAAAATTATGGGTGTTGCTACTGTCAGCTAGGAAGATGTATTTTCTATGTTTAATGTAGCCAATTAACTTCAGGGTTAAGGGAGTAGAGAATCTAGTGAGGAAATTCAATGAAATCAGTGGTTCAAATTCTAGAGGGTCATAGGGTAAAGTAGGATTAACTTCTTTGGGTATCTCTTCAAAAAAGGAAACATCAAAATCCTCATAAGAAAAATCCTCAGAAATAACCATAAAAATCTTCTATTATTTTCACTTGTTCCCCGGAAAATATTTACCATCACAATTATACAAAAAATCCTTGATTTTGTGTTCAACCATTACTGCCCTAGTTAACTTTTGGATCTTGAGAGGAGGAGAAGGAGGGGTGGGATTTGTGGGTCAATGGAGAGGAATAAATGAGGTTTTTTATTTTATTTTGGGAGGAGACAATATATTGTGCTTCCTTGGCACATTTAATAGCTTCCAACCAAGTCTGGGGGTGAGCCATGAGGACCTGGGCACATATTTCATACTCTTAGCCATAAATAAATCATTCCCCAAAGAAGGAATCATACATGCTCTCCCTTATGAAATCCAAGTTCTCAAAGGAGGTTCTAAGGTTTTCCACTATGCTAGACTATTTCAACTTGGTCAAATGGCATAAATGGTGAGTGTTTGTGTCAAAGCATTCATAAATGTTTGCAGCAAACTGTGTCCTAGCAACATACGATTAGTGTGAATTTTTATGCCATTGCCACCATTTCTAGCATTCAATATCAAGATAGAGAAAATGTTAGGGACCTAATCCCTCGTGTATATAGAAGATTATATTTTCCATGTCATAAAGGTTGGTATTATTTAATAAGGCCTAAATGTATTTTCCATGTAATAAAGGATGACATTAGTTAGTAAGGCCTATTTAATAAATGTGACCAAGTCAATGTAAGAAGACCTAATAGAAGCTTCCGCTTCTAGAAATATCTTCCTCTATAGTGTTCTTTAGAAGATAGAATTAGTATAAATAAGAGTAGGAGGCACGAAAAAGATTATCTTGAGAATTATTGTAATAGAGTTTTCTCTGCTAGAGGTTTCCCCCTCGAAGAGGCAAGTGAACATTGATTTCTTTGAATAAAGGTATTATTTCTAGTGTTTCTCTTCTCATATTTTGATGTTCCATTGATATCTGTTGAATATTCCTATTTATGCATATTATATTACATATGGTACCTTACAACTGGCATCAGAGCACTTTCCTTGGAAGGAATTGTGGGTTAAATGTTTTTTAGGGTAGAGACGTGTTACCACGTCTTTAAACTATAGTGATATATTGTTCAACGCATAAATTTGTGGTCGAAGAAGAATGCACACAGAAAATACAATAGGTTTTTAATCTCACATTGTTGAAAATCCGTGTAACCCTTGTTGGTACCCCTTCGAGTGGTAGCGCATTAGACAACACCTATATATGGACTAGCATAGGTATCCTGAACCCTGCTATAGATAAATTGATCGACAACTTAATTTCTATAGTAGCACTGAGAATAGAACTTAGGAATATACTCTCTAGTACCTGGGTATTTGGGTAGAACGACTAAGGGTATGGTCTAGACTCCTTAGTTGGTTCCCTGAGATATTGGGTCGAGTAGTATTGTTTGAGTCCACATGCATATCAGAGAGATATAACACAGGTAAAACCCTTTTTTGTAGGAACCTTGAAAACCCTCACCCTTGGGATGGAAACAAAATAGAAAAGGAACAGACAAGATCTATTTTCATGCATCCTTACCTCTTGCATTCCGATTGAAAAATTAATACAAATTTTTTCTTGTTAATAATTTGGGAATTTTGAAACTACAGTATTATTTAGATCAGAGTATAACTCCACAGAAGTATAAGAAAAAAAGTATAGTGGTCCCACTAGAACCCTTATTTGGGAACTCTACCATTGAATTATTCTCTTTTTTCTGATTATAGTGGTATATATCATTCTTAACCATTGTTCTACCCTATGGACCCATACCCTTCCTAGAACCCTTATTTCCCACTTATCCCATCGGATTCCTCTCGTTTCCCTCATCATAACTTGGTATATATCACTTATCTAATTTTTTTTCCATGGACCCACCCCTCATTCCCTCATGGCTCCCACCTACCAAGAAGAAACCAATAAAAAACTGAGCACTGGCCTTACTTACCTTTAGGCCAATGTGTATAGTGACATTCATGTCCTTCATGCCAAAATGGACCACATCCAAGAACAACTCAGTAACCAAATTGTTGAAGTCAATTCCACTCTCCACCAATTCATGAACAAATTTCAGGGCCCTTCCTCCTATGACCCACCTCTCTATACTTAAGGTGTTGACTCCAAATAACCTCCGCACTCTCATTCCAACTCCCTCCCTTGTGACCCCCTTCTTCCCTGAGTCGAAGTGAACAAATTTGATGGCCCAGATCCACAATCCTGGGTTACTCAGATGGAACACTATTTCTCCCTCCATGGTATTACTGATGAGTTGACCAAGCTTCATTACAACATTCTCTATTTGGATCTAGAATGATGGAAATGGTGGAAATGACACCAAAATGCACACCAAGGTTATGTTGCTTCATAGTTTGTTCCTGAGTTGTACGAATGCTTTGACACAGACACCCACCATTAAGACATCTAACCAAGTCGAAACAATATGCAATAGTGGAAGATTTTATCATTGCCTTTGAGCAATTTGATTTTCACATGGAGGGCATGGCATATTCCTTCTTGTAGGAATTCTTTATCATTTTCCTCAAGGATGGAATCTGATCCCAGGTCATCATGGCTTGCCCCTAGACTTGGTTGGAAGAAAACAAATGCGACAAGGAGGCACAACAGGTCATCTTGGCCTAGAGAAAAAAATCCAATTTTTTTCCCCGTCGAAAACACACCACCCCTACTCCTTAGGCCCTCCTCTCAAGGTCCAAAAATTAACACAGGTAGAAATGGCTAAATGCCAACTCAAGGATATTTGCTACAATTTTTATGATAAATACTTTCCCAAGAGCATGTAAAGAATAAAAACTTTTTATGGCCATTTCAGAGGATGTTTATGATGAAGATGTTGAGGTTTCACCTAAAGTAGAGATACCCAAAATAGATGATCCTATGCCTCCCTTTGATCCTCCTAAATTTGAACCATTGATTTCATTGAATGATCTCATTGGTTTTTTTGCTCACCAAACCCTTAAATTGATTGGTTAGATTAAACACATGAAATTCAACATCCTAATTGACAATGGAAACACTCATAATTTCATTCATCACTACCTTTCTCAAGAATTCAATTGTTATATCCATGTTGTTAATAATTTTCAAATCATTATTTCTAATGGTGGCTCCATGAAATGTGGTGGGCATTGTGAAAATGTGCTCCTACAAATTGGTCAGTATAACCTAAAATATCACATGTTTTCTATTGAAACAGGTGGTTGTGACATTGTGTTTAGTGCTGAATGGTTACAAACTCTTGGCCTCATCACCATTTATTTTAAGGAATTAACCATGCAACTCCAACAAGAAGGAAAAATATATAAATTACAAGTCATTACAACAAGGTCTTTAGAGATCATTAGTTCCCACTACATGGAAAAATTACTTATAAAAGTTCATTCTACCATCATTATCCAACTCCATTCCATTCAAGTAGTTAATATGCCCACGATACACCCCGACCTTCAAGTGATCCTTTCTCACCATTCCATTGTTTTCCAAACTCCCCAGGGTATTCCCCCCTCCTATGGATACCATGGCCATTCCATTCATTTAATCCTAGTCAATATTCCTCCAAATTTTCACCCTTATAATCATCCCTTTGCTAAAAAAAATGAAATTGAGAAAATTGTCCAAGAATTGTTAGAAGCGGGTGTCATCCATCCTAGTACCAACCCCTCTTCCCCTGTTTTCATGGTCCTCAAGAAGGAAGGCACTTGGTGCATGTGTCCTAATTTTTGTGCCATTAACAAACTTACCATCAAAGACAAATTTCCCATTCCTGTCATAAATGACCTTATTGATGAACTCGGTGGGGCCCAATACTTTACCAAACTTGACCTATGCTTGGGATAATACCAAATATGTATAAAAGAGGAAGAAATCCCCAAGACTACATTTCACACTCATGTGGTCCACTATGAGTTCTTGGTCATCCCCTTTGGCATCTATAATTCCCCCTCCACTTTTCAAAGTCTCATGAATCATGCCTTTCTTCCTTTCCTCCATCACTTTGTGTTAGTTTTCTTTGATGATATTCTCATCAATAGTAAAACCTGTCCAACCCATCTCACCCATGTAGATCAAGTTATCCATCTCCTCTCCAAGCACCAATGTTTCATAAAACAAATTAAATGTGCTTTTGGCACCTCTGAAGTTGAGTACCTAGGTCATATTGTTTGCAAGGATGGTCTAAGGGTGGATCCCAATAAAATTGAAGCTATGAAAAATTGGCCTCACCCTTAAAATCTTAAAATTCTTCATGGTTTCCTAGGGTTAATAGACTATTATCGCAAGTTTGTTCAGAATTATGGAAAAATTGTGAATCCTCTCACAACTCTCAAAAATAATTCTTTTAGTTGGACTCCAACAACTGACCAACCCTTACAGTCCTTGAAATAAACTATGTGCCATACCTGACTTCACCAAGACCTTTTGTTTGAAATTTGATGCATATGGGAGAGGAATCAGGGCAGTCCTCATGCAAGAGGGACAAACTTTGGATTTCACCAACAAACAATTATCAAATCAAATTTTGGGCCAATCGATTTATGAAACAAAAATGTTGGCTATTTTTCATGTAGTGGAACTTTGGCGCCCTTATCTATTGGGACAATGCTTCCAATTTAAAATAGATCATCAAAGCCTCAATTACTTCCTAGAACACTGAATTTCATCCCAGATAAAAAAAAAGGGTGACCAATATTTTTGTATATGATTATGAGATTGTTTACAAGAAGGGAAAAGAAAATTTGGTGGTTGATGCTCTTTCCAGGAAATATGAAGATGAAGGGTCCCTCTTTTCCCTCTCATTCATTGCAGTAGAATGGATTCAAGTTGTTTGACATGAATTGTTTCAAGACCCCAAAATTTCCAGCCTAATCCAAAAGCATTAACATGATCCACAAGTTTCTCCAGGGTACTCTTGGAATAATGAAGATTTTCACTATAAATGTCACTTGTATTTAAGAAAACAATCAGACCTTAAAACCAAGGTGCTCTCGGAGTTTCACGCATCATGTACAACAATCCATTCATTTTTTACGAAAAATTATGAATAGGTAAAATGATCTTTCTTCTGGGATGGTATGAAACAGGACATATGAGCCTTTGTGTCCAAATGTGATACATGTCAACGCAATAACATAGATATTGTCAAATATCTTTGTACACTCCAACCACTTCTATTTCCACCTACTATTTGGATATATATTTCCATGGATTTCATTGTTGGCTTACCCAAATTAGGAAACAAGTTATTCATCATGGTGGAAGTGAATCATATTTCCAAATATTCTCATTTATGTGCTCTTCAACACTTGTTCACAACATCCACAGTGGCTCAAATATTTACGGATAATATATTCAAACTCCATGGAATGACTCATTATGTTGTCTATGACCGTGATCCCAATTTTAACAACAATTTATTGCATGAACTATTTAGGCTCCAGGGATCTCAATTTAATCTCATCACAACCTACCATCCCTAGAATGATGGCCAAACAAAAGCGATCAACAAGTGTTTTGATACATATTTTAGGTGTTTTACGTTTGATTGAAAACATCAATGGGTTCAGTGTTACTCGTAGTTGAATGGTAGTACAACACCTATTATCATACTACCACTTGCATGAATCCTTTTGAAGCATTCTACACACATAATCCACCATCAGTTCTCCCATAAATTTTGGGTGTCTCCAAGATTCAATAGGTTGACCATAATATTACCATCCACATGAACATTCTCTGTACTCTCAAAGACAATTTGGTAATGGCTCAAAATCACATGAAGTAGAAGAGAGATCAAGGTCATTATGAACGTCAATTTGTAGAAAGGGATCAAGTGTTTATCCACCTCCAACAATGCAACAATACTTCACTTAAATCCCAACAGGGTCATAAAATTTCATCAAAATTTTATGGTCCTTATACTTTTATCAAACGTGTGGGACTAGTGGCATATCATTTAGTGTTTCCCAATCACTACAAGCTACCTCCTGTTTTTCATGTCTCATGCCTAAAGAAAGTGATTGGCACTAAATGCGACACCCATACCATCCTTCCCAAGTTGGATGAATAAGGTTCCATTTGGTTGTATCCACAAGCCATATTGGACTAGAGAGATTTTTGTATCCATCAACACACCATCAAGGAAGTTTTGGTTCATTGGAAGGATACTTCACTAGAATATGCCACTTGGGAACTAGCTACCATTCTACAATAGTTTCCTCATCTTAATACTTGAGGACAAGGATATTTTTCAAGGAGGGCATGTTAGGGACCCAACACCTCATGTAGATAGAATAATATATATTACATATAATAAAGTATGGCATTAGTTAGTAATTCTTATTTAATAAATGGGAACAAGTCAATGTAAGAATACCTAATAGAAGATTCCACTTCTAGAAAGATCTTCCTCTAGAATGTTCTTTAGAAGATAGAATTAGTATAAATAAGAGTAGGAGGCATGAGCAATATTGTCTTGAGAATTATTGTAATAGAGATCTACTCTACTGGAGGTTTCCCCCTCGAAGAGGAAAGTGAACATTTCTTTCTTTGAATAAAGGTATTATTTTTGGTGTTTCTCTTCTCATATTTTGTTGTTCCATTGATATATGTTGAATATTCATGTTTCTACATATTATATTACATTTGTTACCTTATAGAACACCATAACAAAGTTTTTCCAATTCATCAATAATGTCATGCAAATAAAAATAATGTTCCATTTGAGGGACCCATCTCGTGGGATTTGAGCCATGAAATTTATTTACCTCAACTCTACGAAGATGGGGGTCACAATGAAAGGAGTTGGAATGAAATTCCATAGTATGGGAGGATTCATAATCGTCTATGTGTGATGTTTAGTCATAGAAGGTAGGGCCCTATGATTGGTTCAACAATTGGTGGAGAGTGGATTTGAGGGAGTCAAATTCTCCCTTGAATTTGTTATGGATGGAGTCAAATTCGTTCTTGACTTGGTCCTGGAAGATTTCAAATGTGGAATCGATAGAAGCAATGTTAGAAGTCAGTTTATGGATGTTTCCCTTGTTCTTTTTGGTTTTGGCTTCTAGGTCCTGGTTGTGAGTGGTGGCCATTTGGGAAGTAAGGTTACCTAGGAGGGGGGGTGGTTCCATTGAAAAAAAACTAAAATGCAATATATACCGCTTCAATTAGGGTGACAAGAGGAATTCAATGGGATAGGTGGAAAATCAAGTTGCTAGGAAAGGGGGTGGATCCATGGGGGGAAATTATTAAAAAGGATAGGTACTGGGATGATTAGGGTGAAGAGAGGAATCCAATGGGATAGGTTCTGAATAAGGGTGTTGGCAGAACCACTAAAATGTTTTTTTACTCTTGTGGAGTTATACTATGGCATGAAGAATATTTGAATTATGAAATGGACAAATTGATAATAGGGAAAAATTTTGTAGGAATTTCACAACTAGGATGTATGAGGTAGGGTTGCATGAAAAAATATATTTTCTGGTTCTTTTCTGTTATGTTCCATTCCCAAGGGTTAGGGTTTTCAAGGTTCCTACGGGAAAAAAAATTCCCTGTGCTATAGCTCTCTGATATATGTGAGGGGTCGAATAGTATTACTTGACCCAATATCTCAAGGAACCAACTAAGGAGGATTGATTTTACCCTTAGTTGTACTACCCAATTATCAAGGTACTAGAGAGTATCATCCCAAGTGTTGTTCTCGATGTCACTATAGCAGTCAGGTGGCTAATCGACTAATCTAAAGTTGGTTTTAGGAGACCCAGGGGACTCCTAATATACCCGAGACTATGTGGTAGTGATGGTCATGTACATATTCTATCTAATGAGGTACTATTCAAAGGGGTACCAACAGGGGTTATAGAGGTTCCCAACAAGGTGAAATGTTTGTTTTGAGTAGCCCCATGATATCGTCTGTATTCCTTGCATGTAGTCTTCCCAAATCACAATTTTACCTATTGAACGACATATATTTTTTATTTAAAGATGCCAAAAGTACACGTCTCTACCCTGGAAAAAAAATTCCCACAATTTCTGCAGAGTAAATTGTTATCATACCACTTGTAAGGTACTATTTGTATTATAATAAGTAGAAACATAAAATATAGAGAATAACAACACCAACAATGATACCTTTGTTGATATAAAACCAAGTTCACTTGCCTCTTCGAGGGGGAAACCTACAACAAACTAGAGCTCTATTACAACAACTCTTAAGAAAACAATTTCCGACACCTTCTACTTCTATTTATACTAATTCTATCTTCTAAAGAACATTCTAGAGGAAGATCTTTCTAGAAGTGGAACTTGGAAGATTCTATTAATTATTCTTACATTACACTTGTTCACATTATTATATAAGAATTATTTACTAATGTCAGACTTAATTACATAGAAAATGTATTATTCTATCGATGTGAGGGGTTGGGGAGGTTAGGTCCCTAACAATAGAGGCGTAGAGGCAAGGGAGAGGGAGAGGGAGATGTGGGTGGGGGGAAGGATAGAGAGAGGGAGGGATAAAGGAGGAGAGGGAGAGAGAGGGAGAGAGAGGGGGAGAG